>BCLF01000005.1:5076515-5095705 GCA_001602275.1 Zoysia japonica | reverse complement strand
CACGCGGCAGCCGACCGCCGCCCCGCGCCCGCTGACCAGTGGGACCCGAGCCCACATGGCAGCCACAGCTGAAATTGCTACAGCCACCCACTTTGGTGCACACAGAAATTTATTCCTAGCCTATTTTTAGTCTAAATAAATTTCCAAAAATTTTAAGAAAATCCTCACTTTGCAAATACACCCCTACATAGTAAAAAGCCACTTAGCAAAGCCCTTTTTGCCACCACAAATTTTCACATTAGTCCTCCAACTTTTAGAAAAATGACAAAAAAGACCCCCACCTCTTATTTTTACCACTACTATCACATATCACCTCTGTTTATTGAGATCTTTGCACTGTTAGAACTATAAACTCGAGCCCTACCTTATAGAGCCACCCACCACACTGAGAGCTTTCTATTAAATTTGGTGTTTATTCGATCTTTGTTTTGTGCTCTTTTCCATACAAATTTATTTATTTACTTTCTATCGTTTTTCCGTATAGATGATGAAGGGCTCGGAGACGAAGAGGCCGATGACCTGGAATACGAGGAAGAGCCTGAGGACGCTTTCGAAGGCAAGTCCTAACCTCTTAACCATTTTGCTCCTAGTTTTTGGCTACGCACCTATAGAACCCGTATGCTTGCATGACCGTAGCTATATGTTCAAAACATTGTGTAGTTATGTACCAATTTGCTATACACGTATTTATATTTATGTCAATAACTTGCTCTTCATAAGTATAAATACTACTTTGATACCGGATTGTAAATCAAACCTTGTTAACCGTGGGATGCCCGTCATTAAATACTTTAATGCACAAAAAGCTGCCTTGAACTAGAATGCTTAGAAACACTCACGTGAAGCCATGCTTCATCATTCAATGTACATAACCATAATTTATCAAACGAGTTACAAGAGTTTGAAAAAGTGTGTCAATTAAAGTGGGATGGGATTTAGTGAAAACTGGTGATAAGTGATGGGAAGGGATGATGTTTTTGGTCGTGGGGCAGGCTCATAGAGTTGTGTGCTGTGTGTAGGCTTCAGATTGTTCCACTTGTAGTGGACGAGCGCTGCCCCTGCCGTGTATAAGGACCGGTTCATCGGATCTTAACGTAGTGATTTCGTGCAACCACAGAAACTGTCTGGACGGGACTCACTCCACCCCCTTGGTTGTTCACTTTGACCCCTAAGGCAGTCGGGTGGTACATAAGTCGCAGGAGCAGACGTGAGATACTCACGGTTCAGTCTTCGATTACAGCAATAGCCCGCGCCATGGGATCGTACTGCCCACCGGTATAGCCTACTGGTTATCATAATTACCCGGTCTGTATGGGGTCCCAGAGAGTAGACGTGGATGATCTAAACCCACGGTCTGGCTACGAGAACGTGCTATCGCGTCATCGGTGGCAGGGAAAGGCCTGAGAGATGACTCCTATTTGTATCTTGAGGCGGACTTTGTAGACACTTTGAAGTGGGTCGGAGTGAACATTATGCGACTCTGTTGATCAAGAGGAGCATAGGCTGTGGGTACAGTGTACAGCCTCTACAGAGTGTATAATCTATCCAGAATGGCCGTTGTCACGGTATTGACACACTACAGCTTGGACTCACAATGATTAGTCTTGATCGCTTCCTTGATGGTGTGAGTGGGGGTAGGTACCCATATTTTCGAAAGGTATCTGACTGAGACAGTGGAGACCCATCTAGTTAAAATTAGAAACTGACGGGAATGATGACTACTCCTCTAGGTCTACCCACTAAAATACTGAAAGATTAGGAACACTTCTATCACTGTTTTAAAAACTTATATGTAGAAAGCCTGCATAAAGGCGCTTTTCGTAAAAAGGAAAACCTTAGCCCCTCCTTGATGGCCTTGTAAGCATGAATACAGATAAGTACAAGGTTAAAACTTGCTGAGTACTTTATACTCACCCTTGCCGTTGACGCTCAGAGGAAGAAGAAGACGGCGCCGGCCTTGATGGAGATGAGTAGGATCATTCTGCGTGCAAGTTTGCCTGTGGTTTTTGCTTTTTGGCTTTCCCTTTTTATGTATTGACTGCGCGAGGATGTTTGGTGCATCTTGCTGGCTTGTAATCTAAGTCTTAGAAGTAAGACTCTATTTAGGATAATATATGTAATATTACTGGTATATGCTATGTATCCACGATGTACGTGCGTACTAACTACTGATCTAAAGATTGGTACACTGCTCACGTGATATCTCAGAAATGAGGTATGACAATATGCTTGCTACAAGTTTTTATTTGCAAGTCTCTAATCACAAATAAAACCATATGGGGCATATCAAACATATACCCACATGAACAGAAGCGCGGCAAATGCCGCGCATATTTTCTAGTTCAAGTGGAAGATCGGAACAAAAACTATTTAGATCACAGCATAAACCCAACCCCAATGCGGTTCAAAGCTGAAAAGAATGGATAAGCCCAATTTGATCCGGTCCAGCCTGTGTTTCACAACACACCATCAAAAAAATATGAGAGGAATCTTTCATATGATATGGCACCAAGGATTGAGCCTCATTTCCATTATTGGTGCTTTTGAGTCAGCATGTAACCACAGCAACAAAAATCTAATTTATTTCATCAGAACCTTGTTGTGAAACCCTGCTGTACCCACTGGTTCTGTTTTGACAGACCATTAAACCATGACCTGATGATCTCGGCGATCAGCTGATCACTGTCCTGACTTTTTGAAGTATGGTATAGGGTAACCCATATATATACAGGGTAAATGCGGATAAACAGGGTTAAGGGACCTTGGTTTTAGAGATCAAAAAAATAGTAATCCAACGAGTATACCAACTAGTATGCCACCCCCACTTTTTAGTTTTTAATTACCTTACTGTATGATTTTAGGTGTGTTTGGATTGCTGGAAATGAGCTTTGGGCTAGGGAAATGATAACCTGGATGAGTGTAATCTTATGTTTGGCAATGGGTAAGGGAAATAAAAGGTCAGGATTGAAAAATAAAGGGCTCATTTCCCACTCATCCTATCCCAACAAGAGAGGTGGGTTGAATCGAGAAATGGAGAATGAACATATCTTGCCCTTGCCGCTCGCTCCAGTGCGTGCCCGCTGTCTCGCTCCTGCAGCTCATGAGCCCCAGGGCCAGCGCTTCCTCCTGTAACCTTGCTACGTTGCCGCTGAGCCATGGCAGCGGCAGCAGCACCAAAGGGTCAAGCTTCGCGCTGGCCGTGGCGTCGGCACCCATCGGTCCTTGGATGGCAGCTCCTCGCCGCCATCTTGCTGCTCAACCGCAGCAGCGGTCAAGATGGCCTACTGCTTGATGCTTTTAATCAAGATTTGGATGGATCTGCTAGTTAATGCTTGTTGTTGCTTCTATCGACATCTGGAAGTTACTGTTCCTCTCATTTCTTTCTTTTTTTTTCTTTTTGCTTTCCATGGAGAGTTGTAGTACTACATCAACACGTGAATGAAGATGGAGCATAATACAGGGTGCTGCCCCCAAATGCAAAAAAAAAAAAAGTTTTCTTTTGCGAGGGGTAATATTGCTAATGCTTCGGTCTGAATTTTTGATAAAGCAAGTAGCAAAATCCACGATCTTCCCCCAAGTCAACTGCAACTGGTTTTGCGCTGGACTGACAAGATCATTTTTGAGGAGCGACAAGAAGATACACACAAAGAGATGCCCAACACTGTTTTGAGAATAGCAAGCATCAGAGGCAACTTAGTCAGTTGTATCCTAAACCATAACCCAGCGGATACCAAACATGGGAAATGGATGAGATTATCATTGTCTCATCCCAAACCGGCTTCTCATAAACCATCTCATATCCCTATCTCCAACCCAGAGTCTATCCAAACACAACCTTACTAAGATTGCAACATATTTCGGCAGTATAAATGTGGTGATTCAAAGAAAAGACTGTAAAAGAATGGTATACGTACCGACAAATGCTGTTGGTTCATGCACCTGGCATAAAAACAGGGGCTTTCCATCCTTATTTTCATTATCATATTCAGCAAAGAAGAGTACTGGATAAGAGACATCACTAGACCCAGAACCCCTCTCGGTAGCCAAGAAATTAACATGAGTGTAACGGTACTTGTAGGGGGCAAGCGATAGGGGATCATCAATGTCCTCGCAATACTCTGGTCCGCATACATCTTCATTCACACAGCAGATGATATGCGGATCAAACATTGGTTTCTACAGAATAAAACAGGATAAATCAGCAATAAATAACTCATTACATGTAAGGACATTAAAAAACTAAGCAAGCACAATCATCACTTATAATGAAAGGCAGAGATACCAAACCAACCCCATCTGGAAGCAGGTGTCTGTCCAATGCAGCTTTCACCTTTTCAGAAATCCTTCTCTGTTGATTCATGGAGCGTTTCTTTCCAATCCTCATGGGGTAAGATGGCTTGCATATTCGTTCAGGAGTTGGCTGCTGTTGCGGAGATAGAAAGCAGGACAATGTTTCGGATCCCACGAGGCAAGGAACTTTGCCTGCTCCTCAGGATTGGGATGCCATGCCGCAATGGCTGCGGCCATATAAGCATCTTTGTGGTCTGCACATGGGATTTGCTGTTCCATCTTCCGGACAGCATCATCATAGAGACAGAACATACAGTGATGTCTATGACAATCATTGGAGCCATGTTGGTCTTGATGCAGCTGTTCCACCACCATTTCCTTTGTAGCAGACAATAAACCGTAGGCAGCAAGCATGTATTGCACAATCTGGTGCTCGGATAGATCATGGTAGCGAGTCTGGAGGAAGGAGATGTGTCCATAAAAGGAGCGGCTCACTAGTCGAGTGAGGCTGTTTGGGTCAATAACATAAAGCTTTGGGCTCTCAGCTGCTGGGAAGTTGGTTTCATACCAGATGGTGTTCAGGATGATGTTAGAGACAGGGTCCAGGGGACCATAGCAGTGACCAGCTCTGAGTAGGCTCCGGTGGAGGCGAGAGCGTAGCTCATCACCCGGCAGCATGGCCAGCACCTTCAGGTAGAAGCCATGGATCGTGTCAAGAGTCACCATCCGCAACGAACGGGTGTGTTGGTATGGCATTCTCGTGATGTTGTTGTTGCTGGAGTGGAGGAGCCGAGAAGCAGCAAGATCCCAAGATATAGAAAGGTAAGGAACAACAGGTTCCTCGAGCAACGCTTTCAAGTCATCGAGGTTCTGACGCGGAGCGTGTGGCTGCACCTCCAGTAACAAAGCAAGGACTTGGTGCAGACGGGAGGATAGCAACATCCAGACATGTGCTAATTGCTTGGGCTGGGAGTGTTTGGCGATCTGCGCAGCAAGAGTGCTGGCCTCCACGAAGGCTGGTGCTGCCACGGGGGAATCGAGGGAGAACCGCGCCATGCAACGGTCCGCCACGATCAAACTAGCAGCAGCTAGGAGATCGGCGTCGGCGAGTAGCAGGTAGCGCACGGCCTCCCACTTGGCGAGGTAGGGGAAGAAGTAGAGCAGGAAGGCGACGAGGCCCTCGAGAGAGCGCCTCCCCAACTGATCCAGCTTCTCCTCGACGGCAGCGCCGACCATAACCTTCTCCCTATCGTCAGGCCGGAGGTCGGAGGTGAAGATGGCGTTGGCCATGATGTTGGAGTAGTCGGGATCGAGGAGACCGATGCAGACGCCGGAGTCGAGGAGGCGCGCGAGCGTCACAGGCCTCGTCCTCACGGCGAGCCGGTCGCTCGCCTCCGTGTAGAAAGCGTCCATCTTGGAGAGGAGGCGCGACCATGCCTCGTCTTGCTCCTGGCGTGACGGCCTGTAACGACGCTGCGGCCGTACCACGCGGCGGACGCCGCCGTCCGCGCTGTCGCTCATGGTCACCGGCGACGGGGTGTTAGCCTGTTAGGGTTTGGGTGCAAGGGGAATCGAAAGGAGACGTCCATCTGGTAAGCGACGGGAGAAGCCGAAGAATATTGGAAAGGAAGTCTGGTCACGAGCCAAGGCACGATTCCAATTCAGGCTCAATCTCTTCGATCCACAAGCCCGAAGGCCGAAGCCTGCACGCGTCTCCGTGGGATCGAGGGCGCGCCACCGACCGGAAGACGACCGCGCAGCAAATCATCAGGTGGATGCGATGCAAACACGGTGTACACGGATGAATGCATACTCGTAGCAGATTGACATGGTGCACCTAGACACATGATGTATATGCGTCGTCCAGATCATCCGCGCACACGTGGCGCCCGTGGCATCCCGACGGTACACCTTTCAACCTACGTGTCGCCGCCGCCGGGGCCCTGCTCTGCATGTTGCCAATAATCCAAATCCCATGACAGTCTTTTGTGGTGATGACCGGTGTCGTTGTACGCGCGCTGTGCCTGGCTGCCTTGCATATTCGTCGATCAACGTGTTGCTGGGGTACGTCACCAAGTACGTATGGCAACGGAAGGTATGACAATAAAATACTGATACGAGAGAAATACGTAGTGTGTGTGTGTGTGACAGAACAGAAGGGAAAGAAAGAGAGAGAGAAGCAGAGAGAAATAGAGAGAGAGAGAGATAGAGAAGGCAGCATGGCCCTGTTCGTGGATCCCTTGGTGGTGGGGCGCGTGATCGGCGAGGTGGTGGACCTGTTCGTGCCCTCCATCTCCATGACCGTCGCCTACGGCCCCAAGGACATCAGCAACGGCTGCCTGCTCAAGCCGTCTGCCACCGCAGCGCCGCCGCTTGTCCGCATGTCCGGCCGCCGCAACGACCTCTACACGCTGGTACGCTGCTCCATATCTCTCCTGTGGTCTAGCTGAGCTTCGAATTAAACAACAGCTAGCTATGCAATCAATCAAAGCGCCGCCGCCGCGCGCCGCAACATACACGATGATATGAGATGCAAGTTGCTGCAAGTGTATACTTATTAGTTGTCTATGTACAGATCATGACGGACCCAGATGCGCCAAGTCCCAGCGAACCGACCATGAGGGAGTACCTCCACTGGTACGTGCAATGATTTGGCAGGCAGATTACAAGTGTCGATTCTGCAACTCGCCTCGATCAGGCCACACCCTTCCCACTCCTATACAGCTTGCCGGCTTCTTCATGACAGTTTCTTTTAGAGTTTTACTAGATTAACAGGTATTTCTTTCCTTGTGCATAAACAGGATAGTGGCCAACATACCAGGAGGAACGGATGCAACTAGAGGTCAGTTCCTCATCACAATTAAACAATTACACTTTATTTCTTACTTCTTATATGTTTTTCCTGCCCCTTTCTTCCTACTCTAGTAACGGTTTATCGCTACAAACAAGCACAGCGTTAGATAATGTAAAGGAGTACTTTCTTTTGTCCTAAAAATACTAAATTTCATTTTCCTTATTAATCAGGATGCGACCGGTTCCATTATTTTATGAAATTTGAGTGGGCTATGTTGGCATTAAATAATGCTAACAACATGCAATTATATAGATATATTATAAAAAGATTTTTCATGGTGAAAATAAAAACATAAAGAACATGTGATCAAAGATAGAAATGTTGACTTAGGACTAAACAAAAAAGGAAGCTAATAAATCCCTGAAAAGGAGAAAGTATGCCTTGTATATTTATCCTATTGATCTTTTGTTTGTACTTGACATGGGGGATGTTTCCTGATCAGAGTTCAAATGCATAATGTCGGGGTATGATAAAATCCATATCACTCATCTATGGGTTGACTCTTCCTAGACCTAATGTGCAAAACAGCCCCTTTCTTAGGAGTATTTTGTTTTATTTTCCAAAAAAGTAATGTTTCCAGTGGTTTTTTATGATCACTGTTAACTGTAGGTAATCTAAGTGAATGTTAATATGATAATGATTCATTAATTTCTTTCGCACAAGTGCCATGCTCATCATTGATGTCTTCTCATTTGTGATGATATTAATTTGTGTACAACAAAATGGTATAATCAGAATTAACAAGAATTCTCACACATATATCCTTCAGCGAATGAAAAAGGTTCACATAAGTCCAACATACAATGACAATAAGCTGTACATGACTATACGGATTTATGAGGTCAAAATTTCTTCTCATCTCTTGAATTTTTATTGTGCAAATCGATCTAGTTGTCGAGATCGTGGTAGGAAAAACAATGAGTTGCATTATCATGTATGATACTCCTTCCATCCCATTTTATAAGATTTTGGGTTTGTGCATATGAATTAAAAAAAAGTTGAAAAGGTAGAATATTTTAAAAACAAGGAGGAAAGGGAGAGAGAGTGGAGATGTATTGAAAAGAAAAAAATTTATATGAAAAAGTGAGAACAACTTATAATTTGAGAAAAATTGATGAGCTAAGAGTGTCTTATAATTTGAGACATAAAAAAAATATATATATATTTGTTAGGACTTCCTTTCCGTTTCAGTAGTCGATGAGAACAGGCCAATTTCGTCGGTCCATATGATTTACAATTTTCATTATTGTACGGCATATACTCCTACTTACACAACTACCGTGTGTTGTGCTCGGAGGTTTTCCCCAGGCTGTTGCAATAAGCTTGCTGTATGGCCTGGCACACCCTTTCAGATTGATTTCCTGTCACCGGACCCACACGCACCGTCCCTCCCGCGTGCACAATCGCATGGCACAAACTCTGATGCGAAGCCCCATGCGTGCAAGCCGCCATCGCGCCGCGCGCGCACCGCGAGGCCGCCGCCATAACACGCGTCGCGGCGGCCGGCCGAGTCCCGGCGCACCTGGCCGCCCCGCCACGTGTCGAGAGCGTCTAACCAGGTGTTTGCGATGACAAGTGCAGGCGAGGAGGTGGTGGCGTACATGGGTCCGCGGCCGCCGGTGGGCATCCACCGGTACGTGCTGGTGCTGTTCCAGCAGAAGACGCGCGTGCGCGCCGAGGCGCCCGCGGAGCGCGCCAACTTCAACACGCGCGCGTTCGCCGCGCGCCACGAGCTCGGCCTCCCCACCGCCGTCGTCTACTTCAACGCGCAGAAGGAGCCCGCCAACCGCCGCCGCTAGCCTCCAGGCTGCGTGACGGTGAGCCCGGCCAGCCGGCCGGCGCCGCGGCGCGCGGTGAATAATCAAAAGACTTATCCAGTCCAGACTACTATACAGACATATATACTGCCCTGTTTCGTAACAGTATGTATTGTACGGTGTACGCACCCATCTACTGTTATGCTTAATTTGGTCTCGCGCATGCTGGGTTATAACAGCAGGGGGCGCTTTTTATTTGAATTTGAATATAATTTGGACCGAGGCTTGTTTTATTAATGGCGAACAGAAACAGATTGAGTTAGCCGAGCGAAGTGGCTACTTTGAGCGTACAATCTCTTCTTCACCAAAAAAAAGGGGGTTATTTATACACTCCCGTGCATTAGAACAGGCTTGCATGCTCTCCCGTCCCATGCGAGATGACAGACCAACCACATTAGCATCTTGCAAGTCATCTGCACGCTTGGTAACGCGTACGCGCGCGCAGCGCAACGGCACGCACGGAACGAACGCAATATTGGCGCACACATACCACCAACGCGCGCGTTGATGTTAACCGTGATCAGCAGATCAGCCGTGGCGCTCTTCTTGAACGATCGACCCAGCCACGGCCTCCGCCGGCGGTGGAGGAGGCGGCGGCAGCCGGTTGCCGTTGGCGTCGTAGACGATCTGGCCGGAGAACTCGAGCGGGCGGCACTTATCGCCCAAGATGATGGTCTTCTTCCACAGCGCCTCCTCGTCCTCCTCCCCGTCCGCGACCACTCCTACCGCCTCGTCTTGCTCACCGTCGCTGCTCCAGTCGGTCTCCAGCGGCGGCGCCCGCTTGTTCCACGAGATCATCCTGGCCGCCTTGCCGCCGACGCCGCTGAGGCTGGCGAGCAGCTGCTTCTTGCCGCCGCTGCCGATCCCGCTGAGGCTGGCCAGCAGCCGCTTCTTGCCGCCGGCGCCGATGCCGCTGAGACTGGTCAGCAGCTTCTTCTTGCCGCCGCTTCCGATGCCGCTGAGGCTGGCCAGCAGCTGCTTCTTCCCCACGAAGCTCCCGCCGCCGTCCTCCTCCTCCTCGAGCTGAGGCGCAGGAGGCGAGCCACCGTGCGCACGCCCCTGCTTCCACGGCTTGGTGGCGTTCTTGCTGCTGGTGCAGAGAGACACGACGACCGTCGCCAGCGTGACGGCGGCAACGAGTAGGAGGAGGAGCGGCACCGGTCCGGCGGCGTGGGACGATGTGGCTGTGCTGCTCTCGGGCTCAAGCTGGCGGAGGAACAGCCTCGCCATAGCGTGCGCGCGCGGCGAATAACCGCTCGCTGCTTAAAAATCTGCTGTTAGCATGCAGTCGGCAAACCTCTGTGCTTTTTGGCCCGTGCAAGTGCAAACAGTTCGTGGTTGCAAGCGTAGCTTTCACGCCCGGGAAGAAACTGGTGACGGAAAGCAGAGTGCGACGTCCACACACAAGACACATCTATTTGTAATTGTATCGACATGGTTGCATCTTCCACTTGTTCACTGCGCATCGCAGTCGCAGCTGCGGCCTCGCCGTGCGAGGCACTTCGCGTTGACCGACCACGACGCACAGGTCAAGTCGCCAGAGGCCGCAGTTGCCTCGCTCGCACCACGCCATACCAGTCCAGCAAGAGTCAAAGTCTCGGTCTCCGCCGTCCGCGACGCGCACGCAATGCCATCGCCCTGCGTGGGCCACTCACCTCTCACCAGCGAACGAGAAAGCGCCACGTGGAAATATTGACTCGAGTCAATGCTTTTCTTTGACTGGAAAAAAGGCGTGGGACTATAGCTACGCCGTGCGTGCGCGGGTAAAGCGAAGGGTCGGGTGTTCATCATGATCTTTTTTAAAAAGAACTACTCCTAAGCTCTTAATCAAGTGATGATGATCAGCTCAGTGCTCAGGAAAAAAAATAGGAGAAAGATGATGGAAGCCATCGGTGACGAACTGCTTCTACGCGAAGCAGCATTAGCGCGGCACAGCTCTTATCCTGTGGGCAACCACATCCTCAATTGAAAAAAGAAAAGAAAATTGGAACAAATTCAGGTGCCGTTTGGATACTTGGATATGTGATTGGGTCAGAGATTGAAAAGATGGAAATAAAAATCTAAACCATCTATTCTTTAATATTATTAAAGTTCATTTATTTTTCAATCTCAATCTCACGTTCTGTTTCCCAATCTCCAAACGCCAGAAGGATATCAATTCGCTTGGGCTGTGGTCTGTGACCCATAGAGTAGTCTGGGCTCGACTTTCTTCAAATTCTCTCGCGCAGACGATACTGTACAGACGGGCTCCGCTGAACTGGACTCCGAAAGATATACAAGTACACGATCCTGGCCCATGGGCTGCTTTCACCCTGAAAGAAATTACTGTGGAGAGGTTCGCTGCAGCTTCTTTCATCTGCACCTTCGACTATCGTCGAATGCAGTTTCAGCCCTTCAGGAAACGAACATAAGTTTTTAAATTAATGTCTGTCATTGATTTTTATAATTAACTTTGACTATTCGCTTTATTAAAAAAATTTGCGCTAATGTGTAAAATTTTAAGTTGTGATTCAAATAACTCTAATGATAAATCAAATTATATCAAAATATATAAAATTTATAAGAAAAATGAATAAAACGAATGATCAAAGTTGAATTTAAAAATCAATGGCAATATCAATAAAAGAACAGAGAGAGTAGATTTTTATCCACCAAAAGATTTATTTCACTGTCAGCATAAGCATTCAATCCGTCTTTGCAATCTTTATATATTAAACATCGTTCTCTCAACTCTCGTTGCGCTACGTCACCCAAAAAATATTAACCATCCGATTAAAATCTAAGAGTGGATAGTAGGAAGGAGAAAAAAATCTTTTCCTTTCCCCGGTCAACGTAAAAGCGTGCTTCTATTAAACGGAGCAGACATAAAGGGCGGTGTCATCGTAATATATTAAAACGCAAGCGTTCTCTGATAGCTTGTTGCGCCACATCACCTTAAAAAATATTAATTGTCAGATTAAAATATAACGGTGGATATTAGAAAAGAGAAAAAAATGAATATTAGGAACAAGAAAAAAAATTCGTTCCCTGGTCAAAGTAGAAGTGTGCTTCTATTTGACGAGAGTAGGCATGAACGACCGTATCGATATGAGAGAAGTTCTTATAAAATTTTTATACTTCTATATCTTGCAAGTACATGTTAGAATTAACGACTTTTATATGTTATGAAAATGTATATTTAGAAACCTTAAATTATTTTTTCTCCTAAAAATGCTCTTTGATTAATATGCTATAGATTTAATAGAACTATTTCAAAAAATATAAGAGTTCTTATAAATTTATTCTACTTTTTATGTCTTGTAAGTATATGCTACAATTAAAGCCCTTTATATGTTATGAAAATGTATATTTAGATAACTTAAATTAAATTGTTTTATCTTCTAAAAATACTTATTGATTACTATGAGAACTAAGATTCAATTTTTTTCGCTTACAACTCCGGTTTAAAAAAAATAGTAGCTTTGGACGCAATGTTTTAATTAAACATTGCCAATATAAATTAGAAATAATTTTAAATTTATTAAGTTACAAAATTAGAAATAATTTGTTTTAAAAATACTTTCTTAAAAGTGTACCGATGCTATTTTTTATTAAATATTTTATAGATAACAAATGTCACACTTATGCTTTGAATGTTATGTCGATAATTTTTTTTAGATCGAAGTATATGTTTATAGAATTTAAATTATACTGCTTTAACTACAGATGCACAATAAAAACATATACGAAAAACGCGACAATTACCCCCGTGAACTGAAACTGAGAAAAGTCCGTGTTCCTTTCTCGCTTTTCTGCACTTGGTTTTCGCAGCGCAGTTTTAATTTATGGATTCCCCTGCTTGACCTTACCGAACCTTTGTACTCCAGTCTTCCTTTCCTGCGACGGGACGCTGCAACCCACCGTGATCGTATCGACAACCACCACCGCACTCGCAACAAACATCTGGAAAAGCGAGGGATCTTTAGAAATTCAGATGCTCCAGTGAAAAGCCTGGATGAGGAATTTCCGTAGCATTCCCGATTCCATCCGCAAGCAAGAGTAAGGAAGATGTGTTACCGGTTCAGCCAACATTCAACAAACAGCTGAGGAATCACGACACGTGATAGAATTACGTGTGTGCATTCACTCACTCGCTTTGAAGTTCAACTGTTCCGTTCATCTCTGTCAGGTTGTACTTGCTCGAACCAAAGACAACTAGACAAGACAACCGGTTTGGCTGCATTGCGATTCCATTCATATCATCCTCGTGTTTGGTTCACCGCAAATTATTGACGACGGCATCATCCATCTGCGAGCACGGCCAAATTGGAAAGACTGCAAGGTTGCCTGCGGACGAAGATAAGGTGCAGGGGCGCCCACGCATCACCGGTCTTCCCTGGAGTGGGAGGACAGGACAGGGTAGGCGAGGATCACCAAATCATTACTAGCTTTGCCGCCTTTCCAGTGGAAGATCGAGGTGGTCGTTGCCCACTTTGCTTTCCCAATCCCAAACCAAGTGCCCTCTTGGAACAATCATAGAACTCTCTCTCTCTCTCTCTGTTCATCAGTAGTGCTGCTGCTGCTGGTGGCCGGTCGGCGTCACAGGCCTGCTTTTCCTTGTACCATCTTGCGAGTGCTCCAGACTGTCTGCTCTTCTTAATTTTCGGGGTTATATCGGTGTGCGCTTGACACCGCAACCAACCGATAGATTCTTGCTCGCTGAGCTACTACAGTAACCTACCTGAATGCTGGACCAGTCAGTAAACTTTGTTTAATAGGTCACGTTGATGGCTTGAAGACTCTACCGGGGAGGACTGGCGCTGCAGATGTGTGGAGTCAAGCAAGCAAGAGCCAGCGCTTCTCTACCTGCTACGTCACCGACTACTGTACGCACATGAACCAGAGTTCGTTGAACAGTGTTAGAACTTAGACTGGTTAGTGCCTTCCTGTGAAAGTGATCTGCGCCATTAAGGAACTACTCCGGAGTATTCTGTAGCACACGAGTTTTAACTAACTCGTCGTTCAGTGAAGGCTTGAAAGGGTAGCTGCTTTAAGCTCCTACCAGCTCTCTCTCAAAGTTGACGTTTGGTAGGCGGTCTTGATCGCCGTTCCAGACTTGGTTTAACGCCTTGATCGGCCACTGATTTGGATTGTGTGATATTTTCTTGACCCTGAACTTTATCTCGTTACCCAGATGAATTCGATGAAGCCTGCGGATGTCACTGTCAAATTTTCATCGTCGTTGTCACATTTCAGTTAGTAACATCGTCCAAAGTTGAAAGCTTTCACCCGCACGCGAGCGATGTGTCGTTGCAGCGAGACGCGGCACTGACACGGCTTTGCTCGGAGAGCCTCGGCGAGCTAACGGAAGCTTATAACAAGCTTACGAATCTCCAAAAGGTTGCGCTACTCGTTGCCGCATCGACGCCACGGATAACCCTCCGATGGGCATTGGATGGTCAGGACCGTCTCCGTGCTGGCACCTTCATCTCCACACCATTTGGACAGTGACACGCCGGATTAAGGGAGAATGACGACGTCATCTAGAACACTGCAGCCTCAGCGAGATGACTGGACCAGCTCCTCCCTCCCAGTAAAGCGAAGCCTCTAAACACGGCGGCAGAGATGCCATCATCCCTGCGGCCAATCCTGCTCGTCGCGGCCGTGGCGTGGTGGTCAGTCGCCTGCGTCGCGGCGCAGGACACATTCATGCCCTCGGCGCCCCCGGGAGCCGCCGCGCCGTTCCCGTTCTGCCCGACGCGGCCGGCCGGGGTCTCGACGATGCCGTTCCCCTGGTCGCCGCCGCCAGTGAAGGTGTACCCTCAGGATCCGGGGTATTTCCCGTCGGAGGTGGGCCACTTCAGCAGGGGACCAACAGCATGGCTTCCTCTGGCCTCTGTGCTCGCTGCGTTCTTTATCCTCTTGCAGTGAGCCAGTGTGCCGCAGTCACTGTAATTGATGCTGTGGACGTATAAGGAATCAGTCTATGTGGCCTCAGTTCTGCTAAGATTCATTTCAGACCGTATGGACATGATTAGGCTTGCATTTCGTCTATGACGCCCTGGCCTGAAAAATCTAGCGAAAAGCTCCTTTCTGGTTCTAGCATCTCTGTTTCTTTGGTCAGAGTAAAAAGATCCGTTCAGATGTATCTTCGTTTCCGTGTAGTTTCGTTCCTGTAATTCTGCTCCATATCCAAAGCTGCGTTTTCCGATAATGGAAGCTGGAGTTCAGCTACAAGGAATGTAGACACCTAGAGTCCTAGATCGTCCACCTGAGTGAAACATTCTACTACTTTTAAGGGAATCACATTGTACTAGCAAAGTGGATTTGATTGATCAATGTATCGTAAACCTTTTTCTCAAAAGAAGAGAAAAGATCATCAGAGGAACTTACTTAATGGTGGTACAAATTAGCAAGGGACAAGGTGCTCTCGATATTGATTATTTCTATCTTGCAAGGCACGCTGTTGTGTCTTTAAAAATCTTTGAGAGGCACTGCGTGTTAATTAAGATAATACAATGAAAACAGCCGGTGATGCTCTCTTCCCCCTGAATTAACTAAAAAGAAAAAAAAAATTGTATAGTACTTCAAGCTGCACTGAACAAACTGATATAAAAGAAGAAACTATTGCATTTAATCTTTTGTTGGCTATGCATTGATCTATCCTTTTTTGTTTATCAGCAGCACCAAGTCTTCCCATTCTAGGAAAGATAAAAGGTAACGTTATCTACGTCTTCATCAGCATTCCTCTTACATACTTACCAGAATTGAGGCAAACGCCCAGAATTATCATGAAAAAAGCTGGGATGCTTATTCTGTAGTCCAATACTCAATGTGAGTGGATGAGTACAGAGACTGGTATGACGTCTCTTGCTAGGCAAGTGACCTACCCATATCTTGTTTCAACTCTCAGTACTAGACAATAGCGCCTATAACTCCTTTTCTCAGTCTGAAGAAATGGTTGAAACGCATGTTTGAATAGTATACTCCAATTTTAGAACACTTTTTTTGTGCATTACAAGATAATCTACAATAGTATTTTTTTTTCCTCCCGTCGCCTAAATTGAAACTGCAGATCTGGTGCGGTCTGTTCGAAAAATATGAATTAGTTACACCAGACCAGCTCAAGCGAGTCAACAAGAGGAGCGTTTCAGAAAGGACAGCACAAAACGGCAACAGCTCACCTTCTTCCATCACTATCACCGGAGCAAAACAATTTCAAGAACCCATGAGTAGGCTCCAACGTTCTGAAAGGCAGAAAGAAATACCAACACCTTCAAATTTATAATCTATGTGGAATAAAGCTAGCAGCATCTTGCACTTCTAAAAACGCCACTCCGCTTGCGATTGCGAATTGAGAATTTGTGACCTGTGGGGGGCCATCTGAATTGGGCTCAAACAAAACAAATCCGCCAAATAGAGAAAGATATTCCGATCACTTTCAGTTGCAACAGCAACGAGATGAAAGATAACACTTGAACAAATGCAATGGAAACGTTTAAATCACGTCACCTTTCCCTCACACACAAAACACTAGTGGCGCCGGGCTCGTAATGATGGGCATCGCATAAATAGATTCACGCTTAGTTTGGAATCAATATGATGCTGGTTAGCTACTACAGTATACATAATCGCTCGGGCACCAAACAAAGGAGGGAGGAGACGGACGAGGACGACCGCCACCGAAAAAGTCCAAAAGCTAAAGTTTAAGCCGATCACTATAACCACCCACGTTCGTCGCGAGAAGAAGAAGAAGAAACCCAGCCAGCCTAGCCTACGGGAACGGAGAGAAGCTTACACCGCTCCACTCCAGTGCTCAACAACAACAACCCTGCAACCACTGAACCACTCCAAGAAGGGTTGCGCATAGCATAGGGAGAAGCAGAGGTCGATCGAGCACCATGGCGCGGCGGACGCAGCCGTACTGCAGCCCGCTCCTGCTGGCCGCGCTGACGGCGCTCGTCGTCGTCGCCGCCGCCGACGAGAAGTGCGGCAGCCCGTGCGGCAACCCCTGCGGCGTGCCGTGCGTGTACGCCAGCCCGCCGCCGCCGCCTCCGGAGTACTACCCGCCGCCGCCGCCGCCGGAGTACTACCCGCCGCCGGAGACGCCGACGACCGACTGCCCGCCGCCGCCGTACGAGGGAGGAGGAGGGTACGAGCCGACGCCGTACACGCCGACCCCGTACACGCCGAGGCCGTACACGCCCAAGCCCGGGTACAACCCGACGCCGTGCGGCGGCGGCGGGTGGTGTGCGCCGTACACGGTCGGGACGCCCGGCACGCTCTACCCGCAGGACCCCGGGTTCATGCCGAACCACGCGGCCGGCCGGCTCGCGGCCTGGCAAGCGGTGCTCGTCGCCGCGTCGGGCGTGGCCGGAGTCGTCCTGGGCCTGCTGGCCTTGTGATCGATGACGGCTGTCCGGAATCAGTTGCTGCACCGATCGTCGACGGAGGGAAGGATCTCCTTGGTAATCAAAATTCAAACAACATGATGGCAGTTCAGTTCCGTTACGTGTTAATAATAATCTTTTAGAAGCAATCTCGGTAAGATTTTTTTTTTCGGTGGTAATTCTTGTTTGTTCATGGCGTTCTTAATTTCTCGTCGGTAAATTAATTGTTCATGTTATCATCATGTGTACGTATGTCGGTCCATCTGTTTCTGGTCATAGGGAAAAAAAGGTGTACTCAGACTCTGTGATACACATATATATATGTCTCTGATCAAAATTCAGTAACATGTTTAAATTTCAAATTACTCTCGATTTCATTTTACGATGGCGCAATTCGGTCGTTGTGATGCCTCCTTTTTCTAATATCTTGCTGTGAAACTTTTCGGTTCACTTTTAAGAGCTGTCTCTCTCGTTCTCTCCCAATTATTCCAGTGATTCTCAAAATAACCACTAAACTAAATTGAACTGCACGAGTGGCCGGCAGACAGAGGTCCACCGGTTAAGCTTATCCAAGCTGGGAAATTCACACAGCGTCGGGCGTGTGCCGGTCGGAACGTCTCGATCGACGTCGAGACGGAGCCGTCGCCGTCGACCGACGCGTCGGTGGTTGCGCCGTTGCTCTCGAGTCTCAATACGGACGAGTAGGAAGGTGGTGGTATTACCTGTCCGTTTGCCACCTAATCAATCATGCACGCAAACTAACCCAAGCCAGCGCTCCAGTCTCCCTTGCGCTTCTTCTTTCCATTTTTTAGCTAGTTCCGTTGGACTTGGGTGGTTACAGACGTAGCTGGCACGAAAGACCAGGATTTGTCAACGGAGCAGATAAATTAAGAACGGTGCGGGTCCATGCGAATTTCCTTCTCTAACAGCAGTTTTGGTTTGTTGTTTACAAAAGGAAAAGGGACTTTAGTACATTTCCTTATTTTCTTTTCTTGTTTGACGATTAGGTTTTTTGTACTCCGTATATATTTTATACATACTAATGCTGGATCCCGTAAGATATGAAACACTCTCCCTCCTGCTTGCCCCCACCAACTCCCTTCCTGGTAAGAGTAGGTATTTCGTAGGTTTTGTACGTAGATGCAGCGTTGCTCTTTTTATTTGTGTTTCTTTTGAGGCACATTCTCTTCCTATCGCAACTAAAAAACACACCCAACAAGTCCGCCACTATAATGCCTCCGTCAAACAGTGCGTCACTAGCGAGCAACACCGGGTGGCGAGCATTGGCTATTATCAACAGATGGGTATCGATGTATCATTACTTTTTTTTAACACTGCCGGCATTGTTGATGTGCCGTCGCTAGAAATGGATATGGCCCAACAAGGCCCATTGTAGCACAATCGTCACCCAACAAGGCCTAGTCCATGATTGAGATGAGAACGAGTGTGACACTCTCAAAATTAAATTAAAGCAAAACTCTCCTAAGGGAAATTTTAGTGGAAAAACTTTTCTCTCATCATAAAAGGGAAATTCACTTTAAAATGAAATATTATAAATATCAGAAATTTCAAATAAATAAATAAATAAACAAACAAATGTGGCAAGTGCTTGAATTCTTTTGAAGCTGACTTATTTGAATTTCTTCGAATCTATCTGAATTCTAGTGAATCTTTTTGGAGTTAAAATTGTTTTTGAATTTTTGAATTTTGAATTCTTTGCAACCTGTTGGGCCGGCTTTCCCTTCTTAGGCCCATAGAGCTCCAGCCCGTGTCAAAGAAAAAAAAAAGGGAGGGAGGCTACCGCTGGGCCGGCGCCCCAGCCCAGCAGCACCCGGCCCAGCCGGTCTTCGTCTTCCCCGC
>BCLF01000005.1:5063584-5075174 GCA_001602275.1 Zoysia japonica | reverse complement strand
CCGCGACGGCCGCGCCGTGCCCCTCGCTCACGCACGCCACAAGCGCAAGGTGGGCCGCTAAGCCGTCGGCTGGGCCAGCTATTTCAAGCGCTGGCCATGGGCCGCGCTGGGCCGCGCCCACATGGACGGCTGGAGGGCCCACCTGGCGGTCAAAGCCACGCATACACACTGACAGTGGGCCCGGGGCCCACTTGTCAATCTCACGTAGCTAAATGCTAGGGGCACCCAGTCTGTGTAAACAAGAATTTACCCACAACCCATTTTAATTCCAAATAAATTCCCAAAAATCCCGAAAAATTTATATTTTTCTAGAAACACCCCTTTATTATGGAAATTATCTGGCAAACCCGTCACCACTGCAATTTTGCACTTAGGCCCCCTCCACTTCTTAGGAAATTACAAAAAGATCCCCACACTTGTATTTAGCACTATTTTCACGTAACACTTCTGTTCGTCGAAATCTCTGCGCCATTAGAACCAAGACTCCGAGCCCTTTTCTTTTACTTCGAGATTTATTCGATTCTTCATTTGACCGCTTTTATTTTCGTCGTAGTTACGTTTTGTCCTCTTTTACTGTGTAGACAACGAAGCATTCGGAAACGAGGAGGCCGACGACCCGGAACACGAGGAGGAGCTCGAGGACGTCTACGAAGGCAAGTTCTAACCCTTTGACCATATCGAACCTAATATTTGCCATGCTCCTATAGGGCCATTCGTGCTTGCATAATTATGTCATTTATGTTAAAACCATTGTGTAGAAGTCAACCTACTTGCTACTAGGGTATTTACATTTAGAAAAGATCTAAACTTTTACTAAGTGTGAATACTACCTTGCTACCATGGTCGTTTACTTATACCTTGTTAACCATAGGAACTCCGTCCTTAATTCTTAAGGGTCGGATGGTTACCTTGATTACTAAAAACGCTTAGGATCTCCCCCTCTCTACATGAAGCTGTGCTTCGCTGTGCTACATATATATATATATTCACTATTTTCTATCAAACGTGTTAAATAGGGATTGGTGGTGTGAGTAAACCATGTGGGACTGTGTGACTAGTGGAAACTGTGTTAAGTGGTGAGATGGGATTTCGAAAACTCGGCTGTGGGGCGGGCTTCTAGTATTATGTGGCTGTGTGTGGGTGATAGACTTCGGACTAGTCCACCTGTCGTGGACGAGCGCCGCCCCTGCTATATAAGGACCGGTTCATCGGACCTCAACGTAGCGTCTACGTGCAACCACAGAACCTTTGTTCTTGGGAAGGACTCACCTTCACCCTTTGGTATCTATGTGGCCCCCTAAGGCGGTTGGTTGTTACACAAGTCGCAGGAAGTGGGCGTAAGATAACTCACTGCCTGGTCTATGATTACAGCAATGGCCCGCGCCATAGGAATTGTACAACCCATGGCATAGTCCCTGAGTACTTGGTAATGACCCGAACCGTGCGGGCGTCCAGGGGGTCACGGGAATGTGCTATCGCGTCATCGGGCTTGCTCTCGAGTGATGACCCCTGTTAGCATCTTGAGAAAACTTTATGGATACCTTAGTGCGTGGAAAGTGTGCGTTATGTGACTCTGTTGATCAAGAGAAGCATAGCTTGTGGGTACAGTGTACAATCTCTGCAGAGTGTATAAATCCATCCGGACTGCCTGTTGTCACGGTATTGACACGCTACAGCTTGGGCTCACTTTGATTAGTTTTGTCTATCGCCTTAAAGTACTTATGAGTGGGTGTAAGCGCCCGTGTTTTGGAAAAAGTGTTTGGTTGGGATATTGAAGGTCCGTCCATTTAAAATTTGGGAATTGACGGGAAATGTGACTTTCTTCCGCAGAGGCACTACTAAAATATTGACTGGTGTAAGAATTACCATACCCCCCGTTTTGAAAAACTTCGGTCTGTAGTTTACCTTACATAAAATTAGCTTTTGCTAAACAAAAACCCTAGCCTATCCTTGATAACCATGTGCATGAATATAACCCCTTCGGGTTGGAACTTGTTGAGTACTCTGTACTCACCTTTGCGGCAATCGTTCAGATGAAGAAGAAGATGACGTCCCACCTGAAGGCGATGAGTAGAACTCGATCTTCGCACAAAATGTCTGTGGCGTAGCTTTTGGTCTCATGCTTTTGCTATTTATGTAATGACTGATCGAGGATGTTTCGCACTCTTCGAGGGTTTGTAATGTAAGCTTTGCTTGTTTATCTCAAGTATCTGGGACAATATATGTAATATTATGGTATGTGTTATGTTTTCATAATATTTCGTGCGTACCAACTACTGATCCAGAGATTAGTACGGGTATGACAACGAGTTGCTCGGCTGTTGACGGATGCACCTGATCCGCCCAATCCATGGAGGTGGAGATCGAGAAAGGTCGTGCTGCCTTTTTGTCGCTATTTCCAACAGAAGCCAAAGGTATCGCCAAACGAAGAAAGAGAACAATGTTGGGTACAAATCGGCCTTTGTTGCACATGCAGATCAACCTGGTTGTCAAAGGAAGCAGTAAGACGTCAAGTCACATGTGGTACAATGCCTGAAATATCAGGCGCTTGCCGGGCTGATTCTGGACGCACGATTACCTGCCGGCAAGCGTGGAATCCGTGGATTATCCTTTAGGCCTTAGCAGGTTAGGAGCGAGTAATCTTCAAGCTTGGTAAGGTACACAAACGCATGGCCAGTAGTAGTCAGTTACGCCTCCTGGTGTAGTCATCTGTCCTATTCTTCTGAAAATTGCGGTCGTCTCTGCCTCTCTGCGCTGCGGCTTCGGACGAGTAGTTTGCCTTGCTTCAGTCTCTTTTAGGGCGACTCGTAACAGGGAACTCCGCGGCTGGCGGGACAATTCAACGAAGTGCCCCTGCAATCCATGCCCAAGCTAGACCGAAAGTACGTGACGGATCGTCTCAGGGACCAACGCGTGTGGTCATCGTCACATAATTTAAAGAATTCTCAAGTGCAAATTATTGACCCAGCTCATCGCGCTAGACGGGCCAGCAGATGATCAATCTCCCGGATTACACATCACTGGAGATCTGAACTGCGAAGAGTACTCGATCTTGGCTGAGTGAGGACCATGTCTTGAACAGAGTTTGGCGAATGCGAGTAGGAGAATCCACATGTTCCTCTGACACCACTTTCTTGTCATGGGCACCGACTGATCACGATGCGACTCGTTGTCTCCTAGCGCCTGCCGCACACATGCATGACTGACTGAATGTCGGTACGTTCAGGCTTCAGAGAAGAAGTTTCTTCTTGTTCCGACAGCCGGAAACATCCTCTTGTCGTGGCCATTGCATTCCGTGATCCTTGATCAGCGTACTGTAGTTTGGGGAGAAGCAGCAGAGTGACGTCGCTCACGGAGTACGTAGATTTCGGGGATGTCGTGGTGGCTTTGGGATCTATCTACGTACCTCGACACAAACACGCGCACACAGGTAGCACGACGCCGGACGGCCGGAGAACGGACGTCGAGTGCATGCCATGCGGGGTGGTCGGCCGGCTACCGCCGTCGATGAGTAGCGATTCGTCATTCCAGGCACCGACCTACCTACGGATCTAGTGAACCCGACGACGAACAAATTGTATCTTGCGTGCTGGAGCGCGATGTCCTCTCTGATCTCCTTCGTCTATCCGGCACCGCCTGTCCCATAGTCCCTGACAAACAATCGCCTCCATTTCTCTCGGTGATTCAAAGCGGTTTTACTCATTCCCTCCCCACCGTCTCCTTCAACAGTACTGCTCTTTTGCTTCTTCTTTTTTTCCAAGCGGCACCAACCACGGTTTCACAGCAACGAGTCAACCACGTGCGTGCGCACGCACGCGGCAGTCCGTTCCAGCGAGAAAGAGAGGCTCACCGTCACTCAGGTCCACCGTTCCACAGTTCCACCACTAATTTACATACCCGCGCACGATCACGCAGACCCCGCCACCCGCGCGCGCACCCCCGACCCTCTCTCCCCTACCGTCCTCGCTCGCGCGCGCGTCGACCCGTAAATGGCGCGCAGGTGCGGCGATCGCCGCGTGTCCGTCCTCGTCGCCGTCTCCTTGCTGACGCTGCTTCTCCGCGCGCGCCCCTCCGCCGCCGACGGCACGTACACGGCCGAGTGCGCGTACCCCTGCCTGCCGCCGCCCGTGGCGCCGGTCGCCACCGACTGCCCTCCGCCACCCTCGTCGTCCTCGTACCCGCCTCCTCTACCGCCGGCGTCGTCGGCCTACAAAGCGCCGCCGTCGGGAGGCTACATTCCCGGCTACGGGCCACCCAGCTACGGTGGTGGTGGCGATGCTGGCGGGAGCAACAAGGGGGGCGGAGGAGGAGGGTTTGGCGTGGCGCCGCCGCCGCCCAACCCCGTCCTGCCGTGGTACCCCTGGTACTACAGGTCGCCGCCGTCGGCGGCGGCGGTCACGGCGGCGAGGTGCTCGCCCGTTGTTGTCACGGTAGCCTGCTTGGTCGTGGGCGCCCGGCTGCTGATCAAGTTCTAGCCCTGCCTTCCTTGCTCTGCACCTCTTCCACTCCTCTGTTTTTCCTCTCCTTCAGTTTTTTTTTCCCATTTAGCCTGCAGAATTCAGAGTTGCTACATGCATTATTGTACTGCTATCATAAGTTACAGATGAATAACATATACACCTAGCTATTCTCCTCCATTATCCCACTCAAGTTCGATAGTCAGCAGAGCATCATAAGAATGCAACCCGAGTGACTACAAGTATCTGCTTTTCCCTGAGTGCCTCTCCTTTCAGCTTTTATAAACCACTAGCGCTGCGGCACCGCCAGCAGGCCCTTATTTCTCTTAACGTAGTCGCATAGCTAAACACGCCTTTCTCAGCTTTGATTATACGATACTCTGGCTTTTTGGTAGAGATTATGATTATTTAAAAAATTACTCATACTTTGGAGTATCTATGAAAATTACTTATCCAATTTATCTATATAATCTACTCCCTTCGATTTTAAAATATCAACACCGTTGACTTTTAATATCAACTTTAACTATTTGTCTTGTTAAAAAATTTGTTTACATGTGTAAAATTTTGTTATTATTTGATTTATCATCAGTGAAATTTAAATCACAACCAATAATGTTACACACTGGAACAAATTTTTTTGAATAAAATGTACGGTCAAATTTGATGTTAAAAATCAACGGTGTCAATATTTTAAAACCGGAGGTAGTAATTTTTATGTCAAAAATATTTGGTAAAACAGCTTATCTAATAGTGGAAAGGAAGAAGTGGTAAAAAACTAGTATTTATAGCTTATATGTGTTAGTACAAAACATAAAAGGATTATAGATATAATTGCTTATGGGTTTTAAGTGTTTGATAGAGATTATAGCATAAGTTGTGATAATCATTAGCAAAAGCAGCTTCATAATCTCTACCAAACGGACCCTCTGTCAAACGTGCGCTCTCTAATTAAACTGCTTGCTGGTGGTACTTCTCAGTATCAATGAATAGATCAACAATATCGTTCTGCTTGTAATCGTATCTTCCAAGTGATTAACTGCACAGTGTCGTACATGGACCTTGCATGAATTCAGGATCTTAAGGTTGTGATTCAGTCACACCGATGGCATCGAAAATCCACAATGGTTAGCAGGGTTTGCGGAGTAACACGAATGCGAGCTTGATTGCCCTCTGCAATTAGAAGCAAAATTTCACCCTTCCATGGCTCTGCAAGTACTAGAAACCAGCGATGCTCTTCAGTTCCTGCCGTTCCCATTCATCAAAAAGGCTTACCGTTGATTGTTAGCGATGGCACGATCGAAGTACAATGATCAGTTGGGAAATGGAGGAGGAAAAGTGTAGCAAAACTACACGCTGATGGGGCCAACTAAAGGAGGCTGCAGAAAGAAGGCGTTGGGGCTCGTCGTCTCCCGCCCGTGATCCAAAGCCGGTCTGGTTCCTTGACGGCAAACTTTTACGTGCGCACGAAGGTTCGTTGTTGGATCGATATATGCTGGCTTGGTTCGTAAGGCAACAACGAACAAAAGTGGCGGCCTCGTTCGTTGCTGGGATCAAAGCTGGCGTCGTCCAGCTTGTATCGCTTGGTGACTCGGCTAACTCCAGGACTCGCAGAATGCAGTGTCGTTGCCGCGAAGCTTCGGTTGAACGGAGCAGGAGCAGAGAAAAGCCTGCCCGATCGACCGGTGAGTGAAAGATGAAGGGGCAGAGGATAACGGGCCGGGTGAAACAAAGGAATAAAACCAACTTACCCTAAAAAAGGTTCATGTTAGGCCCCGTAGCGACGTAGGGTTAGCGTATTTTCGATGAGACAAGGTCTCGTGGCGTTTGCCAATTGCCAGCACAGCAAAAACTAATCCTAAACTATATCATCAAGCTTGCAAAGAATACATGATTGACGTTCAAATGAGGCCATGTACGCGCATGTGCACAGGAGCTGCTATACTTCTGACTGGCGAGCCACATTCTACTTCGCGCTGACTCCTGAACACACAGCGAGAGAGAATAATAATGCAGGGAAGGAAGGAAGCACCGACACACGTGTCGATGCGAGCTCACCAGATCCGAGTGATTTACGCTCAAGAGTCTAGACTCTGCGCACTCCAAGGCGGCGGCCTTGGGAAACGCAGGCGCCGAACCTCCTGCTGCTGCTGCTGCCCACGAAGGTTGCAATCCGTCCTCACGTGAACGCTGCAGCAGACAACGAAAATTCTCTGGAACGGACGCAGGTTGCAGATGAGGCGGCAGAGATTGAAATTAAGCCAATCAGTTGTCACTTGCACGGATGGCGCGAACTCCGCCCTTGTTGCCAACGATTGCGCAGTGAACTGGTGCTTCAGGGGTTGCAGCTACACAGAAAACAGAGCAAGTTACCAGTTCATAAGTCAGTGCCGCAATGTGGCAAGAGAATAGTCCATACTGTAACTTACTTTGCCTGCTATGCAAGACACCATTTTGAAGGCAGATTAACAAGGCGACCTTGGAGCCTCAATATTCAATTGCGCACATGATCCAATAAGATCTCATAAGTACTTTACCTGACCACAAACCATCAGTGGCTGGAGATCAGCAAAAGCTTGCGCCGGCTGCAAGCCAACTGCAAGTAACCATTTCTCAGCAAAGAAACTTTTTCAAAAGGGCTGTTTCCTTTTTGCAGAGAACAGCACCGAAGTACCGCATGTGGAGGCGAGCAGGACCTGGGGCTCGGCCTTTTGGGGGTGCGAGAGGAGAAGATTTGGAGGAGATGGCCTGGGCTGGATGTTTTTATCGGCCGTCCAACCGTTACGGGCCTGAGCACAACGATGCATAGATACCAGTCCAACACATCGCAACAGCCGGAATTTCTTCGGTCGTTAGAGGTTGAGCTGGGCTGTACTGCTGGAAAATATCACTCGTCAATAATAATAATAAAAAAAAGAAAATGGTGGAGATGCAGTTTCTCAGAAGAAAGAAACGGACGCCACATATACACAGATGAGCCATGCAAGCAAGTATGCAACATAACACAAAAGCGAAGCTGAATCGTGGAGCTGCAGTTTCGGTTCGAGCACCACAGCGTATGGATTGGCTACTGGTGCTGCGACGCGACGACCGCGGAGGAACGCGAGGAGGGCGTCGGAGCTCCTGACGACCCGGTTGCAGTGCGCGCCGAGCAGCATGCCGGAGACGGCCGCGACAAGGCAAGACCCACAAGGATAAGTATTCCACTGTATCTGCCACAAGAGCTTTGGCGTTGAGAAGAGAAGAGGCCCGGCACTCTTCATTCTGAAGCCGTCTTGGTGCCCGATAGCTGTCGGACGCTCGGATATTCTCCAAGGCAGCCATGACCGCGAGATGCGAAGCGAGCCGTGTAGAAGCTCCGATCACCCGACGGAAACGTGATAAAGCTACACACACAACATTATCATCAGCATATGATGAGAAAGAGGCAACTGCCTTTGAGACGAAAAGCAAAGCAGAGATGTCCGCCAATCTCTTCGTGTTGTCAAATTAGGCATCATTACATCTAGACAAAAAAAAACCCTAGAAAGGCCGGCCAATGAGACATCAAGCTTTTCACACACAACGAATACGACCCCATTGGTGCCATGCTTTGGAAGTTGAAGTTGCACTGTCTGAAATGATATTTCAAGACGCACACGAGATTTATCTAGGTGCTACAGCATTAGAGTATCATTCAGTGCTGCAACAAGGTTATTCAGAGTCTGTAAATACGAATTAGATGACTGTAGCATGCCAAGTCAGAAATTAGTGAAAATGGTCAGGAGTAGATCAGTCTGAAAAACAAAGGCAGCGACTTGACTGTCAGAGCAAAAGCTAGGCATGTAATCAGTAGACAGAAATATACAGATTAAAAACACGAGGAATGGGGCCTTTATAAGATTATATACAATCCACCCCTCAAAGGAAATGTCTTTTCTCTGTCTCTTTCTTTTTTTCATCTTTTTTTTTGTTACATGCACAAACCTTGTGAAGGGAAAATTACAAGAAGCAGAAAATTTGTCCTCGCTTTGGAACTACACACAAGATTGGCAAGTGAAACGGAAAACAAACTATGTCAACAGATTCAAGTATAACAGGCTTAGACCAGTCACTCGGTCTTGTCGAGGCCTGGACCGGCATAGCCAGCAATATCATTATTACTCCACTATTTCCTACTTCCATTGCAAAATAAGGTTGTAACCTTACGCGGCTTCATGCGAAGGAAGCCCGGCGCTGTAAATGCCTCAAGCTCTGCTCCATGCTCACCTTCACCATCTCAGCAAGCATCTTCTTAGCTTTCCCACCGCGGTCTTCACCCTCTATTTGCGAAGCGATGTTGCTCACAATGTTCTCAAGCGTGTCTGCCTGCAGATTTGATCTTGAGTACGGTGAGTTGCGCAGCAAGTCCAGAAGAGCATGAGCCTTCACTCTAGACTTGGATGTACCGTGAACTGTGAGCTCAAGAAGACCAGGGATTGCCCCTTCGTTGAGAATGAGGTCTCTATATTTACTGCGATCACTTTCGCACATTGTTAGGAGTGCTCCCACAGCATGCTCTCTGCCTTGAAGAGAGCCTTCCTCGAGCACCTCCACAATTGTGAGCACTCCACCTTCCTCTGATATTATGGCAACCCGACCTTGCTCAAATGCAAGCAATGATTCAAGAAGGGCACAGCATTTGTCTGCTGTCTTGGAGGACCTCTTGCTACCCTTCAGTAACCCTATCAAAGGTGGGATAGGTTGCACAGAAAGGATGGCTTGAAGGTTTTCAGTAATTGTCGAGAGGTTGTAAAGAGCCATCACTGCATCATTCTTGGCCTGTGGATTCCCTTCTTTGAGAACCTTTACAAGTAGTGGGATTGCTCCAGAAGCACTTATAATAGGTTTATTTGTGGACGAGGCTGATAGCGTGAGGAAAGCAGCTGTTGCATACTCCTGCAGATTTGGATCACTTGATTGCAGGTAACCAAGCAGCGGCTCAAGTGCACCAGAATCCACTATCTTGATTTTATTTCTGCAAAGATGGAATAACCATAAGTTTCAGACCAAGCTGCGTCACACAATGTCCTAAAAAAAAGGCAAAATCCACTTAGATGACATAAATCACTGATCAAAATCAAGGCAAAAATGCATACTAGATTGAAGCAATTAAAGTCATATTAACATTTTGATTACTGCTACACGAGTTATTATTACTGGCACAAACACGATATTCATCAAACAGCGCCAGGCCCAATCCATGGAAGTCTTAGACCCCACTTGGATGGTTCGTGAAAGGTCATCAAAGAATATTTTGAGAAGATTTTTATAAATGCAACTGACTGATCAATGCATTTCTAAGTCTTTCATGTTCTGAAGGAGTACCATAAATGTGAGTTATGGGCACCTAAACTATGTAATGTCAACACATGGTCCAGAGATGGGGAACTGAAGGCCTTAAGTATCTGATGGCTTAACATACCTTATCATATCTGTGGTAGCCTGGAAAGAACCACAAAGTCCAAAAGGCATCTAGTACCATATACATCCGATATAATAAACAGAAACTAGATTTTCCAACTACAGAGTGGGAATACTTAATTTACCATCAGTGGGCCCTAGTTTTAATTTAGTACCGTAGGGAAGAAGGGGTAATAGTAACACAAACGGTTCTGCGTACATGGCACAGTACTAGTCTGACTTCAGCTTTTACCACAGATACAAGGGTTGGTACAAGCTACCACGAATTCAAGAATCACGAGGTCAAACATGTATGGATATGTATCAAGACACTAAGGTCATGGCATGGGCACTGAGTTTCTAAAGGAGGAACTGAATAACTGTATCTTGACCATGCCTATTGGAAAGAGGGAAGAGGAATTAGGCAGCCAAAGAAACCTTTTGCAGATAAACATTTTTCCAACTCCCTGGTGCAAGATTTTATTGGAAGCACGCAACCAGTCAGGGTAGTTGGCAGCTTCCGGTCAGCTTCAAATTCAGACCAACTTCTTGAAACCGGCTCATTTTCTTTCCTTTCCTCTTCGTTGCCATTTTCAAGAAATTTATGCCTCACAATTGGAATCCCAGATTGGCTGAAGGGTCAAAAGAATAAAATCTCTGTGCTACCAGCGAACAAGCCGCGATCTGCTGCGCGGCTGAAAAAGCAACAGGATACCTTGCCTGCTTGACGACGATGACACTGCTCATAAATCCATTCGATGTTATCCCACTAGGCTTCTACGAATATGCTCGCGAATATATCCGTAATCGCTATCTTCAGCTTACAACTGTGTCTCCTGGTAAACAAACTGGATACTAGTAACGTGTTACTAGTTCAGAACTGCTGCTACTGATCGATACAGGATTGAACTTTATCAATCGGGCACAGCTACGCCGTTCTTCAGGTAAAGCAGAGGACAGCAGGAGGCGGAGTTTGATTGATCTTCTTCTTTCCCCCTTTCCTTTCCTTTTCCTTTTATATTTTGACCGGAAGACGCCCAAATCAGATCGGCGGGATAAAGCCGCCGCGACTAAATTATTGAAACGAGCCAATAAAAAAAAGATATTTACATATTTGAGATTTAAAATATTAATTTTTTTTTAATAAATTTATCATTTGTGTGAATGACACACGCGTGTGTCTATGATTTATCAGTACAGTGACAAATTTCCAAATCACATTGTTTATACTGTCAAAATCTGAAAGCCAAAAAAAAATCGGTGCGGTAGGCGACAACAACTTTGCCTCGCCTGCGCTTGAACAAAGCGATAAAACTTGCAGCTTTTCCTAGGAATCAGGGTGCCCGCCAAAACACCCCGTGAATTTGATCGAGTTTAGACTAGAGCGAAAGGATAAAATTTTTTCGAAATTGAAACGAAGCGATTCACCACAAACGCGGCAAAAAATCTACCGAAATTTATGCAAGCAGCCCGTACCGAATTTATCCTACAGAGGAAGGGCCACGCACCTCTCGTCCTTGACGGCGAGGTTGAGCAGCGCGAGGAGCGCGGCCTCCCCATCCTCAGGCTTCCCGGCGCGCAGCATGGCGACGAGCGGCTCGACGGCGGCGGCCAGCTTGCGGCGGTGCCTGGCCGACGCCCTGGTGAGCCTCCGCACCTCCCGCGCGGCATCCACGTCGCCGGCGCGCACCCGGTCCACGAGCGCCCGCAGC
>BCLF01000005.1:5028963-5052699 GCA_001602275.1 Zoysia japonica | reverse complement strand
GGCGCGGCTCGCTGTGGGTTAGGGCATGGGCGGTCGGAGGCGGCGCGCCGGGGGTCGACGTGGGCGGGCAGAGCCGACGCAGCGGGTCCAGTGCGAGTGTGACGAATGGCGCAATTGGGGAGACGGAAGGGGGCGGTGCCGAGACCTCGGGACCTACAGCGGAGAAGACGAAGTGGAACATGGGCATTTTAGTCTCAGATACACGAAAATCACTAGTAGCAACTTTTATTGTGAAATTGTGACAAAGACCCTAAACGACCTTAATTCAGTGACCGGAGGGAGTATTTAGCAGTAGTACTTAGTGGTGGGGGGCATGAAGTACATTTTCCCAATAGAACTTAATTTGAGTTCCTACTTTTTTTATATTAAATTTAGCAATAAAGATATGTAGTTTGCACTCGATGTTTGTACTATCAAAGCAGTTGAATAAAATACCATTGATCCTTACAGTATCTCCAACAGTCCTTTATAATATTTACTCCTCGAAGGTAGATTTAAAAAATTCCAAAAAGCTATTGGGAGTAAAATAATTATTTCTCTCCAACAACTCTCAACAATCATACTTAAAACACATGTTTAAATATAGCCATGTCATCATAAACTGCGTTGATTTATGTGATTTCCGAATAGAATCAAGACGATACCCGTCACGAGCCACTCTTACATCCGGATCAAAGTTAAGTCATGACTTTAACGAATAAAATCCGACATAGAAACTACTTTTCCTAATCTTCATCTTAGCCGATTCATTCTATCACCTGAGCAGTAGCAGGACCGATCTTATCCCTGTACACAACCAGAGTCATGTTTTTTTTTTCTCTATGATAATTACGTTCAGACCACACACTAGAAACTCGAGATTGGAAGTAGTTGGTCGCTAGGAAAAAAAATTTCGACGAAATTTCACCGAAATATCGTAAATGGTTTGATTTTTTTTATCACCAAAATTTTATCATTTAGTATTTTTAATCAACAAAAATTATTTTGTTTGTATACACAACCATGTTGTTTTATAGATTGATAGCAATTCTTTGTGAGCATGTGTCAATTAGTTTTAAAAGTATTTAAATTAATTCACCAAAATTAATTACCAATATATACAAAATATCATATTTATCGCTGACCTATATTTTTTATACCAAAAGTTTTTTTTTTCCTAAGTTGGTCGTTGCAACACCTAGTTCACGCAACGGTGCCAGAGGCTGAAAAGGCAGCGGCGAAACGAGCGATCTTAGACACGGCAGCTAGCTGCGGAGATGAAGGCCGCGCTCCTCCGCTGCGCCCTGCACGTCGAGACCGTGCAAGGTGCGTACTACTTGCTCCATCGGATTGGAAAACTTTGGGATATGAGTTCAGAAACGTATTCGATCATTTAGCTAAAATCATTAGTCAGCTAATTTGGCTGTATGGTGGTTACTGTAGGTTGGAGGCATCCGATCGTGCCTCCGACTCCAAGGGCACACGGATCCGTTGGGTGGGGCCGCTGGTTCCCTCCTCCTCCTCGAGAAGACGGTGTCGGCGTGCTACCTACCTCCTTCGCACAGGCGTTTGCTCAATTGCTCGCTACCACAGTGCCACGCCCGCTCAAACAAAAACAAGCGTAACTGCAGTTACCGCACATCGATGTACCAGATTGCTCCATGCTTTCATGAGCAAGAAGAGGTGATTATATATGATGAATATGCTAGGGAAATTAATGTGTCTAGCTTAAATGTATACGAGAGAATAATACACACCTAGGGTGTGTATATATCACACCCTATGTGTTATATACTCCAGTAAAGTAGAGATTTATAAAAAGATTTTTAATAGTTCCCCGGCATCAAAGGAACCGCTCCAGCAAAGAAAGGTCATTAGAACCAGAGCCAGTTTAGAAAACATCCTCTCTCGAAAGGGCAGAATTTTTCAGAGCTTGTACAGTTGCACTTACTCCGTGGCAGCGGTCGATCTGAAGTCTTCCAAGACCAAAGAAATATCAACGCTCGTTGTTGTACAGTTGCACGTCTTCAAGTTCAGACTTCAGAGGCGTTGCTGTTGCTGGTCCACGTTCTGCACCTGCACGCTCATTTCCATCGTTGACGGGATCAGGAGACAGGGTCCAGAGACAGAGAACAAGCCAGGCCAGCGTTCAAATATCGCCACCAGTCAAGCTTAATTGGTGGTTGCAATACCTACAGCAGTGCAGAGGCTGAAAAGCTATAAAACGGCACGGGTGAAACGAGCTACCTGATCCTGAGACACGGCAGCTGCTCAAGTGCTGAGATGAAGGCGGCGGCGGCGGCGGCCATCCTCGCGGCCGCGCTCCTCAAGCCGAGCCCGGGCAAGGTGCGTACTGCTTGCTCCATCCGATTGGAAAACTTTGGGATATGGGGTTCAGAAACGTATATTCATTTGTACTGTGGTTCTGTAGGGGGGAGGACTACGATCTCGCCTCCATCTCCGAGGGGAAATCCACCCGTGAGCCCGAGTCCTACTCCGTGACACCCTCCTCCTTCTCAAGATGACGGCGTCGGCGTGCCGCCTCCTGCGCGCAGGCGCTTGCTCGATTGCTAGCTACTAGGAGTAATCCGCAGTGCGACGCCTGGTTAAACGAAAACAAATGTAACCGCGCATTGATGTACCAGATTGCTCTATGATTTTACGCCAGGTGATCAAGAAAAGGGGATTATATATGATGTAATCGTGCATTGATGTACCAGATTGCTTTTGGAGCTCATGTCTACGAAAACAGTGTAACCTGTCACACTCCAAAATTTATCTTAATTAAAATTTGAAAATTTAAATTGTCTCTAACAAAATGCTAACATTTTTTTCTTCTTTCTCTCCTTTTTCAAAAGGCAAAAACTTCATTTCGTAATTCGAATAGTATAAATTGAAAATTTCATAAAATATTAAAATTTAACCGTGTGATAAGTGATTGCCTTTTTCTTTTATTTCCTTCTTGTCGTTTGTTTTCTTGTGTTCTACTGGAATTCTAAATTCATCCCATTTTCTTGAATTCCAAATCCGTCCAAATCATTTGAATCATATTCGGCAATTAAAATATCCTCCTCTGGTCAGTTATCTGCTCTTCAAATTTTATAGAATAAAACCGAAATCTAATTTGGAGATGAGCCCAAAATAAAAGTTGTCCATCCTAAAATATTTTATCACTCAACAAAATTTCAAACCCATTCAAGCCCTAAAAGTTGGATTTTCAAAGTAAACTAGACAATTTTAAATAAATAATCCGTATTTCTAGCAGACAACTTTACCTAACTATCGTTCACTTTCAAAATTCCGTAACTGTTGTAGAATATCTATTAAAGATCCAAATTCATTTGCTCTTCCCATTTTATCCTCAAAATGGCTAAATGATAAACCGGATTGACCACATAATACCATGAGGCCCCCACTCGTCATTCACTCTTCCCCATCTTTCTCCTTCCTCACGACACAAGAACGGGCGCCCCGACCAGAGCCCGCGCGCGCCCTCCCGCGCCGTGCCCCTGCCCCTGCCCCTGCCGACTGGCAACCACGCCCGCCACCGCCGCTCACGCGCCTCCCCGACCAAGCGACGTGCTTGCCGCCCGCAATCAAGTGCCTGTCGAATTTTTCGACTATAAAAGGCACCCTGCCCATCCCTTCCTGCCATGAAGTTGGGGCCAAGATGCCGTGCCTCCATGGCACGCCGCCCCCGAGCACCGCCTGTGCTCCGACGGCGGCAAGAAGCCGTGCCTCTCCGGCCCCTACCGTGCTGCTCTCTCTCTGGGGCCGAGAGCCGAGCCGCCTTCAGCCCCTCTGCACGTCGACACCGCGCGCCCCCTCCGGCGCCGGCATCTTCCCCGTTGCCGGTGCAGGACCACCCCTCCTCGACCTCTCCGAGGCCGCTGGAAGCATCCCCGCGCCGCCCCGGTGCTCCTCCACCCGGATTCCGAGGTTCTCCGGCCGCCAAACGTCCTGGCGCCGTGCACCGTCGCCGAGCGCCCCGGGTCGCCGTGGCCAGCGCCCCACGCCGCCTTCCCGCCCCGCCATGGCCGCCAACAGATTCTCCACACCTTCCTCCCTCTCCTCCGGCCGGACCCCCTCGCGCTCTGGCTGCTCTGCCTCCTCGCCATGGCCATGGTCCACGGGCGAGTCCGTGGACCGGCTCCCAGGACCCCACCCCCCCGGCCCTGTTCCCAGTAAGAAAAGGTATTTTTACAGGAAGCCCCTCCGTGTTTTATCAAATTCCATTTTAGTCCAAAGTTTACCAAAGAACCCCTGGCCAAATTAATATTACAAATTAGTCACTGCCTTTTTACACCCAGACCCCTAAACCTTGCAGTGATTGCATATAGGACCTGCTAACCTTTTAATAATTCCGGATTAGCACCTGGCGAATTTCTGAAATTATAATAAGATCCTTAGAACTATCATACACACTCAAACCGTCGTATCTTTCTAACCGTAAATCCGTTTTTAACGATTTTTTACCATTGAAATCACTGTATAAAGCTCCACCTCATCAGATCATCCAAACCCTATTGACGCCTCCTCGTCAAATCATCCAAACCCTATTGACTCTCCCGATCTTGATGGTTTTTCTTATTAGAAAGTTTTATTGGAGTTTAACTCAGATTCTTTTTATTAGCTTTTATTGGTTTATAATGCTAGTGTTTTAGTAAAATCTATTTTAAGTATAGTTACATACTAGTTATAGTCTGCACCTCATCCTACTAGCATGATTTAGTGCCCTTAATAGTATGCATTAGCGCATATGCATCTGTTAGCTCTATGTAAATTAGTTTAAAGCTAGAATTACATAATTATTAGTAAACTACTTAGATTGCCTATATATATAAATATTAGAAAATAAGTAAACACGGTTTATATAAGTATTTTACCATGCATACACATGCTTTAGCACCAACATCATACAATAGTTCTAGTAACTTAATTATAGAAGATAAAATTCAATAATTAATTATCAATTAATTACTAGCTACTCGTAACATCACATGCAATTAGATAATTATATAATTATTGAAGGCACACTGACGCATCTAATCCCATATTAGCATATACTAGCACACACGCCACTTGATATCTTTAATTTAGTAATTAGTACACGTGCCACTTTTTAGCTTTAATTTTGTGAATTAAGCATATAGATTAAATCGAGTAGTTAAATTACTGGTCACTTTAGATGATATACAAATATCCACTATGCACTAATATGTAAATTAGTAAAGTTACCACATGTTAGTTCTAGTATTTTAATTAATTAATTAAATCAGACAATTAATCATTGATCACTTAGAATAGCCCACAAATGTGTATAAATTAGATAATTAATAATGATGTTGTGCCTTCACTCACCTGTAGTGATGTCATCTATTTAGGGTAGTAATTTAATTATTAATGCAGAGTTGATAACTAGTCATTAATCATTAGAAAACAATTGCATATTACGAAACAAAGTAATTAGTCTTTAATCAACATAGATTAGTTCCATCTTGTCACACAAGTAAATAAAGTAAATATCTATGCACCATATTTAGCATTCACATGCACTAGTACACATGTCATGACTTAGTTTTAGTAATTGATTTGTAGGAATAAAACCAAATAATTAGCTGCTAAATACCAATCATTGCACACATGTAGAGAATTGAGTAATTAATCAATAGCATGCTTACACACTTTACCATGCATCATTACCTGTGCCACACGTTGGATTTATTAGTTTAATCATGCACTCAAGAATTGGCTAACTAGTCATTAATCATTAGTGGTAAACTAAATAGGGGTATTTTAAGAATACATCTAATAATTAAATATATGGTACGAAATAAGATTTGCATTTAAAATGACACCAAGAATTCCAAGTACTACATTAAGCAAACGTTAATCTAAGTGCATACTCGCATAAAGGACTTACTATAATTAAATAATACCTAGCCATGCTTAACTACCTATGTAACCTCGTAAGCATTAGGATAAAGCATCTAAATAAATAATTATTCTAATAATTAGCCTATAGTAAATAACACTAAGATGCACCTAGGATAATGAACCTTGCATGAAGATAGCCATCGCGTCATGCGTAATGTACCTTTGATTTCTTCGTGGAGTTTGTTCGGCTCTTATTCGAGGTTTATTCGGATCTTATTGATTCTTCTTGAGCTTTTATTTCTTTTACGGTAGTTTTATTAGACGTATTCTATCGTGTAGACAACGCTGAATTCGAGGAAGAACCGAACCCTAAGAGAAGACAAAAGATTGGACATACCAGGAAAAGCCCGAAGACTTCGGCATCAAAAATTCTTGCATGTTGTGAAGACCCAAAATTTCAAAAATTATCGGGAAGACAAGTTCTGAAGATTAAGGATTTACAGGCAAGCTCTAACCCCTTGACATATTAATCCTATGTTTTGCTTGCGCACCCATATGACCTAAATGCTTACATGTTTATTTTAATCTATGTTAAAACATTGTGTAGTTAATACCCGACTTGATATTACGTAGTTATATTTATGTCAGTTACTTGTTCTAATTAAATATGAATACTAACTTGCATCTGTTGATGACACCGCCTTTGATATTAGATTCTTAGAAACCCTTATGCGATGAAGTACATCGCCACACCATACGTCAACCATTTATGAAATATGTTAAAATGAGTTTGGTGGTGTGAGTAAAATAAAGTGAGATGGATGATAGTGCAATTGGTGCTAGGTGAAGATGAGTATTTCTGGTTGTGGGACGTGGCTTTTGTGAAAGGTGATGTGATAGGTGTTAAGCTTCGGTCTGGTCCACCTGCCATGGACAAGCGCCGCCCCTGCCACATAAAGACCGGTTCATCGAATCTCAACATAGTGATTTCGTGCAACCACAGAACCTGTGTAGGCGGGACTCACTCCACCCCTTTTGGTTATCCACAATAACACCTAAGGCGGTGGAGAGACACAAGCCGCAGGAGCAGATGTAAGATACTCACGGTCCGGTTTTCGATTACAGCAATAGCCCGCGTCATGAGATCGTATTGTCCACCGGTATAGCCCCTAGTTTTGTAATAAACCCGTCTATGTGCGGGGTCCAGGGAGCAGACGTGAATGTCTTAAACCTATGGTCTGGCTACGGGAATGTGCTATCGCGTCATCGAGTTACCCCGAAAGATGACCTCTGTATGCATCTTGACGTGGACTTTGTAGATGCTTTAGCGTGCGTTGGAGTGAACGTTATGTGACTCTGTTGATCAAGAGGAGCATAGCCTGTGAGTATAATGTACAACCTCTGCAGAGTGTATAATTCATCCGGAATGACCGTTGTGACGGTATTGACACACTACAGCTTGAGCTCACTTTGATTAGTCTCATATCATCCTTGTTGGAGTGAGTGGGTGTAGGTGCTCGTGTTTTAGAAAGTGTAGGCTATGTGCCAGATGACGGTACGGTTGCGTGCTTGCTCTCCGACTAAAACTGGGGTACTGGTAGGATCGATGAACATCTCCTCCAGGACTAACCTACTAAAATATGGACATCAAATATCTTGTGATCTCTTTTTTAAAGCTTCTGTAGTGAATCTTGCATAAAACTTATCTTTTGTAAAAAAAGACCTTTTAGCCTAATCTTGCTACAGCTAAATATGCATCTATATATATATCCCTTTTTAATGTTAGGGCTTGCTGATTATCTTATCTACTCACCCGTTTGCTGTTATGGTTTTAGACAGAGGAGATTCGTATAAGACGATGACGTGCTGGGTTTTCATCCTGCTTCTCAAGTTTGCTCGTGGCTTTGGGTCATATTTTTTGTTGTTTGCTTCACCTCTAGTTGATCAATTGGTTTTGGATATTTTAATTCTTACCGAGTTACCGCTAAAGCTCCGATTTTAGATATATTCTTTTATTCGAAGTATGCTTTTTGATATATATTTTAATATGTTAGTGCGTATTAATTACTAATCTAGAGACTGATACATAATGCACAGTTTATCTCACAAACGGGGTACTACAAACCGCAGTGCCTATCGTATGTTGCTCTTGGCGGCAGCAAGTGTCGACCATTTCTCAGCTCGGCCTAACGGTGCTTATCATAACAGGGAAAAGACCCAGACTTTTCCATCCTTTCTCGAAAGGAGAAAAATCTTGAGTTTGTAGTCGATCCTCCCGGAGAAATATCAACGCTCGCTGTACAGTTGCACGTCTCCATCGTCTTCAGACTTTCAGAGACGTTGCTGTTGCTGGTCCACGCTCTGCACCTGCACCGCTGCACGCTCATGATTTCCATCGTGTTGACGGGTTCTGCCGACAGGCGACATGGGTCAAGGAAGGAATAGAGGGCAAGCCAGGCCAGCGTGCAAACATCGCGGCCCGTCAAAAGCTTAGTCCTCCATTGATTCTTGCAACGGACAACACCAACTTTGCGGAGCAGTGAGTGCCTGAGAGGCTGAGCAGCTACTATAAAACGGACACCTACAGTTGCACGTCTCCGTTGTCTTCAAGTGCAGAAATGTTGCTGTCGCTGGTCCACGCTCCTGCACCTGCACGCTCATTTCCATTCCAACGTTGACGGGTTCTGCCGACAGGGGTCAAGGGATAGAGAGCAATTAAGCCAGACCAGCGTCCAAACATCGTGGCCAGTCAAAGCTTAGTCCTCCATTGATTGTTGCAACGCGCACCAACTTCGCGGAGCTTTGAGTGCCTGAGGCGAGCAGCTAGGAGCACTATAAAACGGCATCATCAGATAGAACCATGGACGCAACCAACACAAGCTTTCAGGCATCTTCTGACGGCTTTGGGCGAGCTGACACAGACACGGCAGCTGTGGAGATGAAGAAGGCCTCCTCGATCGCGTGCTTGGCAACCATCCTCGCGCTCGCGTTCATCCTTTGCGCATTGCATCCTGTGCCCGTGCGGGGCGCAACGATCCAAGGTACTGTATTTGTGTTTCTCCTACATTTTTTTTTAAAAAAAGCTGAGATTCATTAGATAAGAATTCTAATTTTAGAATAAATTTGAGCTATCATTCAAACAATAATAATTTAAAAATGAAAGATGCAGTTATTATTATTCACTTGATTTGTATATGTTAACATATATGGTAATTATGTAGGATCGAGGGTCCCGACGTATCCTCCATCTCCACAAGGACACAGACCCGTCAAGCGGGATCCCGGATCCCCTCCTCCTTCTACGCCTCCTCCGCCGCCGCCGGAAGATGATGTTGGTGTGCCGCCGCCTCCTGCACGGAGGCGCTTGCTAAATTTTTAGTTACCTAGCACATGATAATATAACTCCGTGGACATGCAGCACCTGTGCCAATAGAACTTAATTTGGGGTTTCTATATTTATTTATTAAATTTGTAATAAACATTCAGAGTTCGCACTCTGCGCCTACGTTTCTTGTACTCCTATCGGTTTGTACCAGCTACCAAGCAGATTAATAAAATTTGATTGATTCTTAAGCTGGTACAAGCTTATTTCTTCCAAAAGATTTCAATGTATTGGTCCCACTCGTCCACGACCCAACTGCCAGTAGCATTAGGATCAATTGAAGCGCGACCATTCAGTATTGATTTACTCTGTTTTATAGCCGACCATTATATAAAAAAGCTATTAGATGGGATGTAAATGGAGACAATTCAGCTGAGGCCACGAGTAACGAGCGGCATCCACGCAAAGCTATCATTAACCAGAGCATCCAAAAAACGCCACGGCTGAAGCTCCCCGCCTTCGCCCGCGTAGCACTGTCTCCATCGGACGGAATTTTCTTTTTCTTTGGATAAAATCCAAATGTGAATGGCGTCTCTGTCCTTCCCATCTCGCCCGCTCCGGTACGCACGACTGAAGCAGTTTTTATTCTTTTCATTTTAAAAAACCCAAAAGTCAACTTTGGAAGCTTAAAAAAATATAAAAATATATCTTTGATGTCTTGTGTTAATATTAAAAATATCATAATAAAATAAATTTAAATTTAAATTTAAATTATGAGATTAAACTAATAAAATAGCTTTAGTAAACTTTAGGAACAACTTAAATAATACCTACACGAAGAGCTCGACGAGACGAATCTAACAGAACAACTTTAAAAAACTTTAGAAATTTCAAAGAGTTTAGTTTAAATTACTAAAGATTAATTGTTTAAAAAGAATTATAGAAAATTAATAGAACAACTTTAAAAAATTTTAAGAATTACTCGGAGGGTACCAACACAAAGAATTCGATGGGACGAATCAAATGGAACAACTTTAAAAAACTTTAGAATTTGAGATAACTTACTTTAAATTCCTAAATATTAACGGTTTAAAAAGAATTCGAGAAAATTAACTAAACAACTTTAGGAAAATTTAGAAATTACTTGGAGGGCACCTACACGGAGAGTTCGATGAGATGAAACTAACAGAATAACTTTGAAAAATTAAAGTAAGTTCTCTCAAATTTTTAAAGTTTTTTAAATTTGTGTCGTTAGATTCATCCTGCCGAGTTCTTCGTGTAGTGCCATCCGAGTAATTTTTAAAGTTGTTCTGTTAATTTTCTCAAATTCTTTTTAAAAATTAATCTTTAGTAATTTAAACTAAATTTTTTAAATTTTTTAAAGTTTTTTAAAGTTGTTCCATTAGATTTGTCTCGTCGAGCTCTTCGTGTAGGTGCTATTTAAGTTATTTTTAAAGTTTTTTAAAACTATTCTATTAGTTTACTCTTGTAATTTAAATTTAAATTTAATTATATTTTATTATGATATTTTTAATATTAACACAAGACATCAAAGATATATTTTTATATTTTTTTAAGCTTCCAAAGTTGACTTTTGGATTTTTAAAAATGAAAAGAATAAAAACTGCTTCAGTCGTGTGCACGGGAGCGAGTGAGATGGGAAGGGTAGAGCCGTCCATTCACATTTGGATTTCATTCAAAGAAAAAGAAAAATCCGTCAGACGGAGATAGTGCTACGTGGTCAAAGGCGGAGAGTTTCAGCCGTGGTGTTTTTTGATGCCCTGGTTACTTGATGGCTTTGCGTGGATGCCGCTCGTTACTCGTGGCCTCAGCCGAATTGTCCCGATGTAAATGAGGTGGCATTGATTAACTTTGTACTTTTGAAATAAGACTTAGTAATTGTTTATTAGGCAGGACATAGTCGCAGCACGATTAGTGTTCATCATCATCTGATACAAGCCGGCTCAACAACACTACTGTAGCAAGCTTGGAGTCTAGCTACTTGCCTAGTGTCACATGGTTTTATCTCCGGTGCTCATCATCGATGTGGAGAGGACAGGTCCAACTGTGTTACTGTAGTACTAGCATCTCTCTGGAGATTCAATAATGATCTGTATGGGCAAGGGTATGACCAAGGTGGGCATGCGTACAAATGAACTGCGCCTGGTCCACGATCTGCATGCTCATCTCCATTGTTGACGGGAGCAGTCAATGTTTTTTTTTTTTCCGAAAGACTCGAAAAATTCTGACATTATATCATAAGGAGATAGAACCAAAATTTACAGGAGTTAATATATACAAAATACAAACCAGCAGCAGCGGGTTAGGAAACAAAAACACTAAGCCAACTACTCGTGGCTATAAGCTACAGCGCGAGCTAAGAGTTTAGCCTCGGCCGTGCACCAGAATGCTGCCTCGTCTTTGATCTGGGAAACGATTCTGGACGCCGGTTGCAATTTATCTTCAAGAACTCTTGCGTTACGCTCCTTCCAAAGGGACCAGATTGTCAGGATAATCAGAGAGCAAATCCCTTTCTGTTTGGGCTGCGGCAATGCATCTGTCATCATCGCAAACCATTGGAGGGCGTTGACGATGAAGGCCAACACTCAGGATCAAGGTGCTGTTCCTGCACCCAGCCTGCTAAGGAGGACCAGACTTGCTTAATGAACGGACATTCAGACAGCAAGTGAAGTGCCTTCTCCAGGCTCCTAGAGCAGAGAGGGCAGAAATATTGGTTTGGCCACTCGCGAAGCTGAAGGCGGTCTGCTGTCCAGACGCGATTCTGGAGTAAGAGCCACATGAAAAACTTGCCTCGAGAGGGCGCCCAAACTGTCCACACTCTGTCTGCAATGAAGGACAGTGTACCTCCATGGAATTGTAGTTCATATGCCGACCTCGCGGAGTACTCCCCCGAAGCAGTGTGTTTCCATCGTATCACATCATCATCAGGCGCCGAGAGGTTCAGGTTCAACCCGTTCACCAGCGTCCAGAGTTGCACGAACTCTTAAGGAGTGGCACAGTGAGGTATGACTGATGTCCCTGACCCAACGGTCTTCGGTCAGAGCATCGGCCACTGTTCGATTCTTCCTCTTGCTGTGGCGATACAAGGCCGGAAATCTCGCAGCCGGCGATCTGTCATGCAGCCAGCTAGATTTCCAAAAGCTGGCTCGCTTGCCGTTGTGCACTTGAACTGTTGTTGCAGCTGCAACCAAAGCTTCATCCACCGAGTCAACCGGCAGTGGCATGCCACTCCGCGGCTTGTGAGGCGCCGTCCACTGCAACCAGAGCCAGCGGAGTCGCAAAGCCCTTCCAAAACGCTCCGAATCCAAAATGAAGAGACCTCCGCGCTGGATCGGTCGACACACCCTGTTCCAGCTGATTCTACACTTGCCGCCCTGCAATTGCTGTGTCCCAGCCCAAAGGAAGCGTCGACGCACTTTATCCAAATCCTTGTAGAATTTCTTCGGTGGTTGAAGGGCTGTCAGCAGATAAGTGGGCGTCGAGCTCAAAACCGAGCGGACTAGGACACGGCGGCCACCCAAGCTGAGCAGCTTGCCGTGCCATCCGGACAGTCTTGACATTACCTTGTCCTGCACTGGCTGAAGACGAACCATTCGAAGGCGACGCAGGGTCAGCGGCAAGCCCAAGTAAGTTAGCGGGAAACCGGTCCTCTGACCCTGAAAATTCTGCAACACAGCATCAAGGTCAATGTCGTCGCAGCAGATTGGAGCAACATAGCTTTTACCCTCATTGATTCTAAGCCCGGTTGCTTCCCCAAAACACCTCAAAATTCTCATGGTGTTGTCGACCTCCTCCCGTAAAAGATTGAGAAAGATGACTGCGTCGTCTGCATACAGCGAAAGCCGAATACGGGCATTACGGCCACGGAGCGGCGAGAGCAAGCCAGCTTCAGTTGCTTGCCGGAAAACCTCCTGGAGAGTGTCAATGGCCAAGAGAAATAAGAATGGCGATAAGGGGTCGCCCTGACGCAGGCCACGCTCGTGCAGGATGGACGGACCGGCTGCTCTGTTCAACTGTACAGAGGTGGATGAACTGTTGAGCAAGAGGGTGATCCAGTTGCGCCACCTTGCCGGAAAGCCTCTTGTTGCTGAGCACGTCCAGAAGGTATTCCCAAGAGACTGAATCGAAGGCCTTCGATATATCAAGCTTCAACAGCAGGGCCGGTTTACAAGTCCGATGATAGGCTCTCGCTAAATTGCGGACGTACAGAAAGTTGTCCTGAATACAGCGTTGTTTGATGAAAGCACTTTGAGAGTGCGCAATCAACTTGCGGAGCAGTGCCAGTGGCCGAAAAGCTATAAAACGGCAGCGGCGGCATCAGAAGCACGGAAGCAACTTATGCGTTGAGACATTATCTGACAGGTCGAGAGGCGAAACGAGCGATCGAGCTGAGAGATACGGCAGCTGCTGAGACGAAGGCGGCGGCGTCCATCTTCGCGGCTGCCTTGATCCTCTGCGCCCTGCATGCCGAGCCCGTGCAAGGTGCGTAGTGCGTACTACTACATCAGATTGGAAAACTTTGGGATATGGGTTCAAAAATAACATTCATTTGCATGCGATTTAGATACTAGTCAGCTAATTTGTCACACCCCGAATTCACCCCTAATTTAAAATTTGAAAGTTTAAATTGTCACTAACAAAAATGCTAATATTTTTGTCTCTCTTTCTCCCCTTATTCAAAGTTCAAAAATTCATTTTGTAATTCGAACGGTATAAATTAAATTTTTTATAAAATATTAAAATTTGACCGTGTGACAAGTGAGTGATTGCCTTTTTTATTCGCCTTTGTCATTTGTTTTCTCGTGTTTCATATAAATTCCAAATTCAACTAATTCCTTGAACTCCAGAATCCATTCAAATCATTTGAACTATATATTTGACCTCGGTCAAATATATCTTTTTATACAACTGCCATTCTTTGAATTGTATAGAACAAATCCGAAACCAAAATTGGAGATGAGTCTAAAACAAAAGTTGTTTATCCTAAAATATTCTACCACTCCACAAAATCTTAGACCCATCCGAGCTCTGGAACTTGAATTTTTTAAGTAAAATAGACAATTTTGAATAAATAATCCGTTTTACTCCAGTAGACATCCTCTCTTAACAGCAGGTAACTATTTTCAAAATTCTGTAACTTCCTCGTTGCTTTGAAAAACTTGTCTCGGATGATTTATGTTGAAGAACACCTGCTATAATTTATCCTACAAAATTTCGTCTCAATCCGAATTTATTTGTTTTTCCTTTTTCTATCCCAAACTGCGTAAGTAATAAACCGGATATTTTTACCCGCGGGTCCTGCCTGTTATCCTCCTTCTCCTCCCTAATCCTCTTCTCTCTATCCCCGACCTGAGCCTGCGAGCGCCGCTCCCGTGCCCGCCCCGACCAAGCGACATGCGCGGCCACCTGACAGAGGCGAGCCAAAACCGCCACCGCTCCCGTTTCTTGCCGGTTCTTATCCTCCACGACAGCCCAGTCGGCTACAAAAATACCACCCTGAGCTCTTCCGTCTCCAAAACCCAGCAGCCTCCTCTGCTCCCGCGCACGTGTGCCCCTGTCCAGCCCGAAGCCACCGACGCCCTCCTCTCCAAGAGCACCTACTCCAGCGAGCTCTCTCTCCTCCTTACCCTGCCGACCACTGTCCTACCCCACAGCCGGCGCGCCGCCGCGTCCTGCCATGCGCGTCGCCTACATCAGAGAAAATTACTTCACCAGATGAGTTAGAGCCAGAGCTAGTTCCGTAGGATCCATCTTGGACGAGAAAAAGCAAAGAGCATTGAGGGTGTGGCTCTACAAAGAGAAGACGATGCTCCATCGAACGAACTAACTGCTCATTCTTCCTGCCCACAGGCCGTGGGCCGAAGAATTCCTGCTAACAGAAGGTCCATACAAGATCGATTTAACGGCCTTACTCTGAAATAAACCTTGTTTCTTTGTTACTCCTAGGATATAACTCAGCCCGCTCAGTCTGGTGCTCAACATGAACAAGATGATAAATTCAATATTTGCAGACAGGTTGTCTGAGTGGCCAGTAGCTTTGTTAGTCTTCATTATCTCCAAGTCGTAAGAGAAATTCATATACTTTCCAAACAGTTTTGCCAATTGCCAATAATATGATGCCTAACAAAGTCACCATCCACAATTATCCAAGATAATAAACCTAATGTACTGTTGCATCACGCACAAGTTAGTAAACACTGTTGGCAACTTACAAACAAACCTCGAGGAAATGAACAGGCCCAACGCTAGTTACAGGCCACTTGCCAAGTTGCATCACGCACATGGTTTTATCCAGGAAACATCTCCGCTGGTGCTCATCATGTGATGTGATAAAAAACAGGCCCAACACGTGTATGTGTATCTATACATTACACTTGCGCATCGTCTCCGGTCGACGGTCGAGTCAATGATCCTGATCAACAGTAGTGAGTAGACCGATAAGTGAGGCGTGCGTCCAAACGGCACATCAACCTGGACACTAGCTACGCAAGTACTTCTACACACACGAGCCCCGGCCCCGGGCCTCGACCTACTGGCTATTTAAGGAAGGCGAACCACGTATGAATCGTCATCATTCATCAGCTCATCGTCGTCCACTCCCATCGTCTCACATTAGCGTTCAGACATCGTCTGACGGGTCGAGCGGCGAAAGATGAAGGCGGTGGCGGCGGCCATCCTCGCGGCTGCCTTGATCCTCTGCACCCTGCATGCTGAGCCCGTCGTTCAAGGTGCGTGCTGCTGCATCAGATTGGAAAACTTTGGGATACTGATTCAAAAATAACATTCATTTGCATGCGATTTAGATAGCTGCTATCATTAGTGAGCTAATTTGAATGTGTTATGCATGGTGATTCTGCAGGGGGGAGGCCTCCGAGGCAGCCTCCACCTCCAGTGGGGAACGAACCCGGCCATACGCGCGACATGCCTGCCCCTCCTCCTCCTGAAGAAGATGGCGTTGGCGTGCCGCCTCCTCCGAGCTGGTGCTTGTTCGATTGCTAGCTAATCCACAGTGCCATGCCTGGTCACGAAATAATTGTAACCGCGCATTGATGTACCAGATTGCTCAATGATTTCATACATATGAGCAACAAAAGGGGATTATATCTGATGGATTGATAGAGAGCAAAAGTTGATGTGTGTAACTTAAAATGTGTATGAGAGAATAAAATTCAGTGTGTAACTTATATGTTTATGTCTTCGATGTGTGTAACTTAAATGTTCTGTGTTGGAATATGAAAGAGTTAGTATCCTCCCACTATTAATTAATCGTTTGTCCTTTTTTGTTTCTGAAAATCTCGCACATATTTGCAAGTAAAGCAGAGAGAGGGCACTATGGATATTTGAAATCTTTCGATTATTCCATGAAACAGAAGGAAGTCATTTTGTAAAAAGATTTTTGAAAGTTCCCCGACATCAAAGGAACTCTTCCAGTAAAATAGTGCCGGCGTTTCGCACACCGACACAGTAGAATTTATATAGACGGAGGAGGTACGGTGCGCTTCTTCCTCGATGGTGTAATACCCTACGTCTAAGGGTCGGAGATGATGAACTTGTATATAATCAAGGGGTTTACAATGACGGAAGGGCTATTGCACGAGTAAGAATTCCTAGCGCGTTTATGTGGATGTGTATTGTAGCTTGATGAACTTAGACAACTTGTTGAACCTATTGTACGGGGGTCTCCGACGGGCTCTTATACAGGGGCCAGACCGAGGTTACAAAACGGGGTGAAACGGGCGGCTCTCTGATGGATGAAGGCCGCAACTTGACTTGGCGCCCACAGAAATGGGCAGCCTCTAATGAATGGGGCCATCGGCATATTCGAGAATAATCCTCTGGCGATCCCCTGGCGCCTGACGGTCTTCTAGCGCCAGCTGTCCTTGTCAGCATCCTTCGTTTGTCTTTTGTTCAGCACCGAGGGGGACAAAGGTAGATTTATCATTTGGTTTACCTCCCTACCGCCGCTATACAGTGTCAGGTATCTCTGTATTAGCAGGGACCTGTCGCGGGACGGTTGCCCGACCCCAGGTTAGACGGGTGAGTCGGTTACTTGGCTGTCAGGTGGTAAGCCTTGTCGATACGCATCCCCTGACCCTCGGGGATCAGAATGACTTCTATCTTCGGCCGTGCTCGACCTTCGGGGTCGATCATAGTGGAAACTTGTGAGAATCTTCTCTCGGCCCACGAAGAACGTGGGCCGGTCGCCGTTGCAGGGCCGTATACGGTATACCGTAGCCGGACCGTCAAGTAACCCCGGGACCTTGGTACCCGGGTACATAACCCTGACAAATAGTATAATCAGAACTAGAACCAGTTTTACAGAAAACATAGCCCTCTATACAGATAAGTTGTTTTGCAAAATGATTTCTGAAATCTCTTCTCCGACATGAGAAAATATTACTCCACCAGATGAGTTGAGCCAGAGCTCTGAGCTCGTTCTATAGCTCCGTCTTGGACCAGAAAAAAACAAAGAGCATCGATACAAAGAGAAGACAAAAGACAATGCACCATCGAACGAGCTAACTGCTCGCTCCTAATCATAGGCCGTGGGCCGAAGAAATTCCTGCTTACAGCAGGTCCATGAATGATCGATTGAACAGCCTTATTCAAGAATATACTACAAGATGATAAATTCAGTATTTGCTGACAAGTTGTCTGAGTGGCTCGCAGCTTTGTTTTTCTTCATTATATTGAACGGAGTGGTTTATCAGTTAGAAGGTAACATAAATTCATATATTTTCCAAACAGTTTTTGTCAGTTACCAATAATATTATTCCTAACAAAGTCACCACCCACAATTATCTAATCTAAGATAGTAAACCAAATGTAGTAACCATTGTTGACCATTTACAAATAATCTGTAATATCCCAAAATTTACCTAAGAAAATAAAATTCTGAAATTAAAAATCTTCTAACAAATGCTGCTAGAAATTTTCTTTTCTGTCTTCCCTTATTCAAAAGGTGAAATGTCACGTAAATTAAAAACCTGCTAAACTTGAAATTTTCAAATATTAAGAACCTTGTGATCAAGTGTTTGACTTTCTTTTGTTTGAGTTTCTTTTTGCCGAATTTCATTGGGCCTTATTTTGAATCTTAAATCTCTGAAATATTCACAATATCAAAATCCCGAATTTGAGAAACTGAACAATGGGCCGTTTCCGCTCTCCGGCCCAACTCCACCTCTTTCTGCCGCTGGGCCCCTCTCTCTTTCTCTTCTTTCTCCTGCAGCCCGACCAGCCCAACAAATTTTTTCCTTTTCTCCTTCCCGCGCAGGCCTGCCATTTCCATCCTCGCGCGACCCAATCCGGCCCAACCCAGCGCGCCATCTTCCTCCACGCGATAGCACGCCGCGCGCGCCGCCGCCGCGTCTGCGCGATGCATGCCGCCGCCGTCCTGGTCAACGCTCCGAGCCCGCCGTCGTCATCCCCGCGCGTCCACCTCATCCTGACGTGCGCACAGTGCCGCACCACAGTTCCCGGGGGCCCGCGTCACCTCGACGTGTGCACAGTGCCGGTCATACTTCCGCCCATACCACTTCTTCGCCTGTAAGAAGCAAGCCCAGACGGCCTCTCCTCTCGCACGCGCCCCGCCTCTCCCTCACTGCTGCTTCGGCTCAAACTCGCTTTCCCCCCCAAATTGCGCCGCCTCGGCCGCCGCTCGCGATTCCACCGCTCCGGCAAGCTTTGGCTCCTCCTCTCGGCGCCTGCGGCTCGCCCTCGACCTCCTCCTTCATGTCCCAGTCGCAGCTGACTGCCCCTGTCGTCACCAAGCTTCGGCACCGTGCGCCGTGGCCGCACGCCTTCTCCTCCTCGTCGCCAGCACGCCACGTCCGAAACCCGGTAACGACAACCCCGCATCCGAGTTCGCGGTGAGCTCCTCTCTCTCTCAGGCTTTCTGCAGTCAAGTTTGGGGAACCACGGCGAGCTCCGGCCTCCTCCGACGAAGCGCCGCCATCTCTGTCACGGCCGGCCACCGCGCAGGCCTTCGGCCTCTGCCGGCCGTTCGATCACAAACGGACGCACCAGATTAGATCAAGACCCTAACCCCGGCCGATTAAATCACAGCCGTCTATTCCAAAACCGACGGCCATGATTAGATCACACCCACTTTGAAGTATTTTATATCTGAGCCCTTCATCTAAGATCTAACGGTCCAGCTTCATCCACATCACCTGATAAACCTCTACCACCCAGATCAAAGCCAATGGTCTAGATTTGAGCCACGTCGCCCGTAAATCCATGCCGTCCATTCGAAATCAGAGGGCCCAAATCGACGTAGCCCTGTTTTAATAATAAAAATAAAAAGAAACGCCTCAGCCCCACCTGTCATCCTAATAAATGAACTGTTGGGTACACCCGCATATTGCACACAGAAATATATTCTCAAGCCTTTTTCCAGTACAAAAATAAATCCATAAATTCTAGAAAATGCCACTTTGCACCTAAGCCCCTGCCATTCTGTAAGTTATATTTTAAGCCTAGTAACTTTACAAATACACCCCTGACCTTTTCTTTATTTACAATTTAGTCCTAAATATTTACACCTAGCACCCTGGTCCTTTGTATAATTACATATAGGTCCCTAACCACTTCCTATAAAATTATAGAAAACCACCTAGACACATTCTAATAATTACAAATCGGTCCCTATAGCTTCCTACACCTTGTAAATACCATATCTTTTCACCCATAATCCCGATTTTGGCAATTCTTGTGCTCACACGACCATCTCGACGTGACCTATTCTATGAAATTGGATTCAAATCCTAAAACCCCTCGTATTATCTCTAGTTTGATCTATAAATCCATAGCTCTCGATAAACACCTCTCGACACCGATAAATCCATAGCCAACTATTTAATCATCGAAAATACCACGGCCACTCCACAAAAAGCAAACCCAATCATCACCTGTTCATGTTACCCTCCTTTTTTCACGTTCAAGTTCTATTGAAGTTTATTTGTTTAACTGCTCTTAGTTCTTTATTGGTTTGCTAAGATTGTTAATTATTGTCCTTTGCTTTTAATTAGTATACTCTATATAGTCATATTAAACATAGGTTAATAATATGATAAGTGTGCATCTCACTTTGCATTAGCATACATTAATGCAAGTGCCACATGACACTCTTAGTAATAAATTATAAAACTAAGATTCAATTAATAAGGCACTAATAGCTAGAATCTAACTGCATAATAGGAGATTAATTAATTAACCTCTAGCCTCTGCGTAATAATGTATTTAGGATAAGCTAAATAAATACATCTAAAATAAAGTTAGTAATTGATCACTAACGTATGATACTAATTAAATATTTAATCACGAGCATCCTATAGTAAATAGTGGTGACATAAAATGACACATGAACATGTCATATGCCATATACATTTCTAGTGCATGATACATATGAGTATATATTCACGTTAGGGTCATAACACTTCACAAATTAGATAATACATGCATACATATGGCTTACTATCGCAATCATGTAGCATAACTCAGATGAACTAAGTAGTTAACCACTGCCCTTTTAGTAAATATGTACAAGATGAGATAATGCATGAAATGGCATGTCACCCACTTGACATGATTAGCATATAATCACATAAACATGTTAGTGCCTTATACTTTATAATGCACGCACTCACATGATGTAACAAAGTAGTCACATAAATATTGTTTAAAATGAACTTAATAATTAATTAATCACTAATCATTAGTACATATTGCTAGGTAATGATTATGCATATAATGACACCTCAAACCTTTAAAATTATGTTAGGCAAACCAAAATACAAGCTCATACTCGTATGAAGGCTCTAGTATGATATTTACCATACATAGTCGCACTTAGCGACCCGTGTAACCTTATAAGCAATAGAATAAAGTAGCAAAATAAATACTTATTCTAGTAACTAACTCATAAAGAATAACACTAAGATACACATAGATTAATGAGCATTGCATTAATATAGTCACCACATCATTCATGAATTGTCCTTAATTTTCCTTGCAAGGTTTATTCGACTCTTATTCGAAGTTAATCGGATCTTATCGATTCTTCTCGAGCTTTTATTTCTTTTTACGGTAGTTTTATTAGGCGTATTCAACAGTGTAGACAACATTGAGATCGAGGAAGAGCCAGATTCCAAGAGAAGCCAGAAGGACCGACACACAAGGAGAAGCCTGAGGATCCGGATATCAAGCCCTAAAGATTAAAGATTTGTAGGCAAGCTCTAACCACCTTGATCATATTAATTCTATGATTTATTTTGCACCTATATGGCCTGAATGCTTGCATGTGTTTTTTGTGAAATCAAACATTATGTAGCATTGATCTTGAAGGTATTTATATTAATATCAGTTACTTTCTCTCATTAATGTTAAATACCACCTTACTTATGACACCCCTTTGCTACCAATAGAAAACCCGTCATTAAATACTTTTAATGACTCGGAAGTTGCCTTGATAATAGATTGCTCAGGACTTTATTGTGATGGCACGCATCAGCACACCATACACCGGTATTTTATAAAATATGTAAGTGTATGCTTGGTGGTGTGAGTAAAATAAAATTGGTGGGTGATAGAGAACATGTGTTAAGTGGAGATGGGTGATTTTTTGTTTGCGGGCGAGGCTTCTATGTGGTGTTTTGGTGTTATGTGATAAGCTTCGGTCTGGTCCACCTGTCGTAGACAAGCGCTCGCCTTGACCGCATAAAGACCGATTCATCAGACCTTAACATAGTGATTTCGTGTAACCATAGAACCTGTCTGGGCAGGACTTACCCTACTTATTAGCATCCATCGTATGCTACACTAGGCGGCCAGTAGGGCATCGGGCACCAAAGGTGGACACTCTGGGATGAATGTACCCGAGAGAGTTTAACTCAGAGGAAAAAGAAGTACCTCAGCTCAGCGTATCTGAGTCAGCAGAGGAAAATGAAGTACCTGAGAACACAAGGAAAGCTATGTGAAGTATTTGTGTTTTAGCCTTTGGTGATTTTTTCGAGGTGGGCATACTGAGGGTGGACGGATAAGGTGGGCTTAGTGTTACATTACTCTCCTGCAAAGAGTGCGTAGCCTATAGGTAAAGTGTACAACCTCTGCAGCGTGTAATATCTTCTTGAGAAGTCCGTTGTCATTGGTTATGACACACTATTGTCTGGGCTTACAATGATTAGTCTCATATACTTCTTTGATGGTGTGAGTGGGTGTAGTTGACTGTGTTTTGGAAAGTGTCTGGATCGGGTATTGGAGGCCCTTTCAGTTAAAACTTGGGAACTGGCGAGAAATATTTATTCTTCCTCAGATCCACTTACTAAAATATGACAAACAATATTTTGATCTCCTGGTTTTAAAACCTTCTCTAGTGAACCCTGCTGAAGATGGATTTTTGCAAAGAAACCTCTGTGCATTATTCTTGCTACAGCCAGACATGCATCTATAAGTATACCCCTGTACAGTGTTAGGGTTTGCTAAGTACTTTATGTACTCACCTGTTTGCATCTGTGGTTTTAGTCAGAAGAAGATTCGTAGAAGACGACGACATGCTGGGTTTTGGTCCTGCTTTCTAAGTTGCTTGTGAAGTTGAGTCTTGTTTCCGCTGGCAGCTTCGCCTCTAAATAGCTAAACCTTTGTGGATGCTTTAATCCACACTGTGTTGCCGTTAAAGGTCAAGTTTCAGGTATATTTCTCTATTCGAAGTATATTTTTTGATATACATTCTGATGTGTTAGTGTGTATCAACTACTGATCCAGAGACTGATACGTGGTGCACAGTGTATTTCAAAAATGGTTACGACATATTCCGAGGAGAATTAGCACTCCAGTAACGACGATGCGATGTGAATAGGCCCAAAACCAGTTGCCGGCCACTTGCCATGTAGCATCACGTACTCCAAGGTTTTACCCAGGAAACGTCGCCGCTGGTGCTCATCATGTGATGCGATGAAAAACAGGCCCAACACGTGTGTATGTATATACACTTGTACATCACCTCCGATCGATCCAGTCAATGATCTTGATCATCAAAAAAACAGCACGGCATGCGTCCAAACTGCACGACGAGCGGGACACTAGCCCCGGCCCCGGGCTATTTAACGAAAGGGAACCACGTATGGATCGTCATCCTTCATCAACTCATCATCGTCCAGTACTCCCATCATCTCACAGCTCGGCGATTAAGCTGCTGGTAGATCCAGTTGCTACGCAAGACGAGATGGCGAGCTGCTGATCAAAATGAGGAAGGGACACTCCTTGGCCGCGTGCTCGGCGACGATCCTCGCGGCCGCGCTGCTCCTCTGCGCCCTGCACGTCGAGAGTCTCGAGGTGTCCGTGCAAGTTGCGTACTGCTTGCTCCATATATCAGATTGGAAAATTTTGGGATATGGGTTCAGAAACGTACTTATTCATTTGTATTGCGGTTCTGTAGGGGGGAGGCCTCCGATCTTGCCTCCATCTCCCATACCAGCAGAAGGACCAAGGACTAGTCGGAGTGCCTCGGATCCGAGAGACACCCCCCCCCCCCCCCCCCC
>BCLF01000005.1:4998895-5023906 GCA_001602275.1 Zoysia japonica | reverse complement strand
GGGGGGGGGGGGGGCCGACACCACACCGTTCTAATTTGCCACCACGCGCGTAATCGTCGCTTAAGCGTTATGATGTTGGTGGATCGTCATAGGACGCCAAAAAAAAATGATATTCTCCATAAACAGTAGCAAGAGGAAAAAATTGAGATATTATTACGGTAAAAGTTCTGTTACGATGCTTGAGAAGTATCGAAGGTACCTCCCCTTTCTAAATTAATCTCAACTATTGATCTTCAAAAATTAATACTAGGTAATTCAGTTTTTTTGTACTGCTTTACAACTTAAAAGTACTCCCTCCAGTTTAAAAAAAATCATTTTGAATACCGTCTTAGTCAGACATTAAAAATATAAATTACAAATAACTTCTACCTTACTAGAGTTAGAGATGTAAAAATCATATGATTAGATTTATCTTAAAATGCGTTTATAAAAGTTATATTTTGAAGACCGTATCACTGTCCAAAACGATTTTCTTTTTGAACCGGAGGAATTACGTACCTTAGTAGGTGGAGTACCTCCTTATTTTTAAGCATAGAGTCTAATCAAATGAATTGTTATTATTTATAACTCCAATTAACGAACCTCTTACGGTAATAAGACAACTCAAGATAATACAACTTTAGGCTTAGTTAGATATTAGTCGTACAAATGTGCGAGTCCGCCTACTACTTTAAAACTAAATAAAGGATGACGACTTTATGTCCCAATGAAAATGTTAAACATGAATCGAGGAACTTTTTGAAAGATGCAAGAAGCGGGAAGCTCGCTCTTTGCAGATCTGGCTCATATGATCTGTTGGATCAAACTGGCCCTAACAAGTTCGATAGCAAAGATGTGGATGATGAAGAAAAGGAAGATGACAAGGGCTCGATCAGTCAATCGGATGGTTATGGTTCTCCACATATGGCAGCGGGTGTTAGTGCATACGCTCAGATAAGGGTTCTCCGGTGGTATCTTGAAGAGGTGCTGCGTAGAATCCCAAAGAAAGGAGAACTAGGTCAAAAGAGACCACGTACAGCAAAGCCGCAGCAACGTGTCCGGGATGCGAAATTCATCCAGTGGCTGTCTCTCTCCAGCAAAGGTAGAAATGGTTGGCGACAACTTTGTGCCTAATTAACTACGAGCCACAACTAATAACCACGCGCCGCTAGCGTTGATTGGCTTGCACACGATTCCGCTTTACTCGATCGATCGCGTGCCTATAAAACGGCACCGGCAGCGTCATCAGAGAACCACGGACGGGCGCGATCGACCAACATCTGCATTCAGGCGTCGTCTGTGACGGTACGTATAGGCGGCCGAGCTGTGGAGATGAAGGCGGCGGCGCCTCGCTCCTCCTCCTTGGTCGCGCGCTCGGCAGCCATCCTCGCGCTCGCGTTCATTCTTTGCGCGCTGCACCCCGTGCCCGTGCAGGGCGCAAGGGTGCAAGGTATGTGTGTTACTCCTTAAAGTTTTTTTTTAAAAAAAATTTGTGATTTACTCCCTTTGTTTTTTTTAGTTGTCGTCATTCTGAAATAAACTAGAGCTACCATCCAAACCAAACATCAAGAATTTCAAAACGAAGTAACAAGTTATTATTATTCACTTGATTTGTACGTATTACTTATATATGGTGCCTATATATGTAGGATCAAGATACCCGACGTATCCTCCAGCTCCACGTGCAAATGGACCCTGCAGCACTCAACCGTTTATTAGATCGCCTCCTCATCCTTCTAATCCTCCGCCACCACCGGAAGACGGTGTTGGTGTGCCGCCGCCTCCTGCTCGGAGGGCTTGCTAAATTTTATGTAATGTACTGGCATATGCACCGTCTGCTGACGCAAGACAACAAGTATGTGTGCATCGATCTATCGTCGACATATGCCGTATTACTCTATAGGCATACAATATAGTACATGTCTGAACAGAACATAATCTAGGTTTGGCTGTTTGCTACCCTTTTTTATTTTTATCAAATTTTGCAGTAAGGATATAAAGTTCACTCTATGCGCCTAAATTTCTTGTATCGGTTTGTACCAAGCAGATGAATAAAATATGATTGATCCTTAAGCTGGCACGAGCTGATTTGCATGTGGCTCCGAAGATTTCAGTATTGTTCCAACGAGAGAGAGAGAGAGAGATGAGAGAGAGTTCCTTTTTAGGCCCCGTTTGGAACGCAAGAATTTCACAAAAATTTTGTAAAAATTTTATAAAAATCAGTTTAATTTTACAGAAAAAAACAAAAAAATTGAAATAATTTCTCCGTTTCAAACGGGGCTTAATGTTTTGTGCAAGTGTCACAGAGGCAAGCAGGCCAACCACACACCCACCAAAGCACGAAGACACAGACAATGCATCTAGGTGTTGCGTACGTCTTTCCGTTACCTGATGCACGACAACCAGAGCCCAACAAGTGATCTAGGTTTCAACATTATGTTTTCCCATTTGAGACTGTTCCCAATATATTACTATATCTATATAATTACCACCCGATTATAGCTCTCTATTCATTCTGATCATTAATATTTATTTATCTCTCCATTTAACCCTTGTTGCCCCGTGCCACAAAAGAGCGTCGCCCCCTCCTCTTCCCGTGCCCACCAGGTGTTAATCACTAGGATTAATCACTTTCATAATTTTTTAATATATTTGCTTTGCTTCTCTTCGCATTATATTTCTAATTTGTAAGGTTATTATTTGGCCAAGAAAAGGACTCCGGGACTAAAATACTTGCTGTATCAATTGGAAAATAAAAGAAAGAGAGAAAATACCCGCATACTGTTAATAAAAAATAGCCTAAAACACCTTTATATTTCTTTAAATTATCCATCATTCCACATTATGAATCCGCAGTATAGCGGAAAGAGACTGCCCTCTTCGTTAATGATGTTGTCATCTCCTCCGTGTCCTTGTTCTTGCCACCGTTCGTCCGTTGGTCTAGCTTGTCAAAAGAAATATATATGGTGAGTGGAAAAGAATGACAGGTCACAGCTAATCAGGGTCTACGTTTACCGCGCTCGGACCCCTTCCATTCTTCATTCCTGACCAGAAGGAATTTCCTTGGGCAATCAAATTTACTAGTATTACCGTCAGACTTTTTACTCCGTCACCTTGTTTTCTTAAATGGTTTTAAACGGGTGTTTAAACCTATTTAAACTGTAAACAGAGGGTGACCATTTAAGCTGTCGTTTAAACCGTTTAATTCTGTTTTGAGTTTGATTAAACCGGTTTAAACAGTCGTTTAAAATAAAAAAAACCTAAACAATAGGTCACCGTTTAACCAATGTTTACCGTTTAAGATTTCACGGCTCTGTCATGCAGCTAGCCGCGCTGGACGAGACCAACGACACTTATCAAATCTAGATCTAGAAGAGACGACACTCGTTGCACAAAATCGAGGAGGGGCGACACTACTAGCTTGACCGGAGCTGTAATAGTTGTTGCTTGTGTAGTGGTACTCCTACTTTAGTAGTCAAGTCCGTCGATCTGATCGATTCAGAGACGGGAAACTAAACACGGGAATCAGTCGTCGGTACTCCGCTGCTGCGTATGACGAACTCACCTCCATCTCCGGCTGGACGCCCACAGATCAACAACAACCCTTGATTTCTCCGATGCACTGGAGATCTCATGGCACCGGTGTATGTCCGGCAGGCATGCGCGCGCATCCCATCCACAACCGGCATTACTCCAGTAGTCCGATCATGTTAAATTTTCATTCTGTGTTTTATAAGAATGGAGTTAGGAATGCAAATGGGTACCAATGTATAGTTGTGAGTCAATTAAGACTCTCTAGTTCATTTATTCTACATACAATATATAAAGTGGAGATGGATCTAATACATTTTAAAAGAGTTGGGTCAACTCACTGAGTCAAAAATCGACAAACTTAGCATCCCTAGATGAAGTTGATATTGCATTAAAAACTGTAACGATCCGAGATTTTGTTACCATACATTTGTACTAATACGCCAGAGGATTCCTTGAAGCTTCTGACCTCATTTGTGGTTCTTTAGTTATTTCACCATCAATCCCACTTCTCGCCACTTTGTCCGCTGTGCTACGTCGAGTTTACAGGTGCGTCGTAGAATCACGAAGAAAGGAGAGCTAGGTCAAAAAGACCACGGCAAAGCAGCAGCAACGCCCAGTGGATGGATCTGTCCAGCAAAGTAGAAATGGGTGGCGACGACTTTGTGTCTAAAGCTGATTGGCTTGCATACAAATTCCGCATTACTCTTGTGCCTATAAAACGGCAGCGGCAGCATCATCAGATAGAACCACGGACGGTACAGGGCGAGCTGTGGAGATGAAGAAGGCGGCGCCTCCCTCCTCCTTGGTCGCGTGCTCGGCAGCCATCCTCGTGGTCGCTTCCATCCTCTGCGCTCTGCACCCCTCCACGTGCAGGGTGCAACGGTGCAAAGTAATGTGTTACTTCCTCAATTTGAATTTTTTTTAGATTTCTTCCTTCTATTTTTAATTATTATCATTAGGTCTTCTTTTTCTCTATCTTTATATATTAAAGCGTAATCGTTCCCGGTCAACATAGGAGCGTGCTTCTACTCAGCGAGAGCAGGCATGAACGGTCATGTCATCGCCCTAACTAGGTTTAACATAAATTTTGACTATGGTCATATTTAATTTTTTATAAATTTCATATATTATAATTTGCTTTATTATTAAAGTTATTTGAATCACAACTTAAAATTTTACATATTTGAGTTAACTTTTTAGATAAGAGAAGTTATTATAAATTTATTTTACTTCTATGTCTTGCAAGTATATGTTACAATTAAAGAACTTTATATGTAATGAAAATGTATATTTAGATTACTTAAATTGTTTTATCTCCTAAAAATGCTCTTGATTATTATGAAAACTAAAATTCAATCTTTTTTTCACTTACAACTCCGGTTAAAAAAATAGTAACTTTGAACGCAATATTTTAATCAAACATTACTAATATAAATTAGAAATAATTTTAAATTTATTAAGTATCAAAATTAAAAATAATTTGTTTTAAAAATACTTTTTAAAAGTGTATCGATGCTACTTTTTATTAAATATTTTATAGATAACAAATGTCACACTTATGCTTTGAAGATCATGTCGATAACTTCTTTTTGAGATCGAAGTATATGTTTATAGAACTTTGTCATCCATGTTAAGGTAACTATACTTCTATTTGTTAAATAATAAATTTAAAATATACTGTTTCAACTAGAGGTGCACAACAAAAACATACACGAAAAACGCAACAATTACTGCGTAGATTTTCTAGTGCAAAAGTAGTTTTCATGCTAGCACTCATTGTAAAACAAAGTGCTTGACCTATTGATGGCCCATTTTAATGCAAATTCAGGTGGGGACACCCCCTATCCATCAAAAAAGTTTATTATCATTAGGGTATGAATTTTAATTAAAAAACTGTAATGATAATAATTTAAGAGCCGAGGGAGTAGTTGTTCTTGTTAGGGCACTCTTAATGCAGAAAAAAAAATATAGACACGATGCTATGTGGCACTGGGACTTAAACGTTAATCACCAGTACTAATGTTAACAACTCATGCTAACATATAAATTACTGTTAAGACTCAGAGCCACGTAGCATCAAAGGCACCTAATTTTTTTCTAAATTTCATTACCACATAAGTAAAATACAGAGTTTTAAATATAATTAAAAAGGAAAGAAATTATCATTAATATCCCATTAGGATTTATTCGCCTGATTTGAATGTGTTATATACGGTGCTTATGTAGGATTGAGGATCCAGAAGTATCCTCCACCTCCACGTGGGCATGGACCTTTACATACTTTTCGTGGTCCTGGATCACCTGATCATCCTCCTTCCACTCGTGCACTACCACCGGGTGTTGGTGTGGCGCCGCCTCCTACTCGGAGGTAGGCCTGAAAACAAGCTGAAAAAAAAACTTGGCGTGGATTGAGAGTGCTGGATCATATTAAGATCGAATCAAATATCTACCTTTTGAATTAAAATGTAATAAGGTCCAATCTGTTTTGTGAAAAAGCTGTGTGCCCAGTCTTTTTTTTCACCCCTACTAGAAGGCGCTTACTTTTTTTTTTTTGTCTCTAGCACATGAACCCTCTGCTAAAACAAGTGTGTGCGCATCGATCATATTACTATGTTGTACACATACAGTACATGTCTTAATAGTATATCATAATTTGTGTTTCCTACCTTTTTTTATTAAATTTTGCAATAAAGATATAAAGTGCACTCTGTGCACCTACATTTCCTGTATCGGTTTGTACCAAGTAGATGAATAACATATGATTGATCCTTAAGCTGATTTGTGACTCCGAAGGATTTGGTCCCCACCCTTCAATCACCCAACTACCAATAGCATTGATGTGCGAACACTCAATACCGCTGTGTTAGAAAAACTCTATGTTGGTTCAAAATTAGATAACGCAGAATCCAAACATAAAATTGCTTCTGATTTTTTGTTCAAAAAAACTTGAGAGAGAGAGAGAGGAAGTTTTTTTTTTAATGTTTTGTGCAAGTGTAACAGAGGCAGGCAGGGACATACGATCCACAATAGCAGGAATAGCAGGAAGACAGACAGTGCATCTAGGTGTTGCGTCTTTCCGTTACCTGATGCACGACAATCAGAGCCCAACAAGTGCTCTCTCAGTTTCAACATTACGTAAATGGAATGCTTCTCTTCGCATTATTATATTTCTAATCTGTATATAAGGTTATTATTTGGCTGAGAAAAGGAGCCCGGGACTAAAATAATTGCTGTATTAATTGGAAAATAAAAGAACGATAGAAACTACCCACACACTGTTAATAAAAATAGCCTAAAACACCTTTATATATTTCTTAAATTACTCATCGTTGCCACATTATGAATCCACAGTATAGCGGCAAGACTTCCAGTTCGTTGGCCTTGTCATCTCCTCCATCTCCTTGCTCTTGTCACCGTTCGTCCGTTTGTCTAGCTTGTCAGAAAAATATATGGTGATGATCGAGTGGGAAAAAATGACAAGTCACATCTAATTAGGGTCTACGTTTACCACGTTCGGACCCCTTCCACTCTTCATTCCTGACCAGAAGACATTTCCTTGGGCAATTGTGTTACTATGACCGTCGGACTTTTGACTCCGGCATGCAGCAGCCGCTGGACGAGACCATGCATATTTCTCTAAGAAATCAACAGCACTCGTTGCGCAACAGCTAGCAGAGGCGACACTAGCTTGCCCGGAGCCGTACGTAATAGTCGTTGCTTGTGTAGGAGTAGTCAAGTCCGTCGATCTGATCGATTCAAGAGACGGAAAATAAACACGGGAATCAGTCGTCGGTACTCCGCTGCGTATGACCATCTATGTATAAAACTTTTATACATAAAAGGGTTAGTTATCTGAACCAGTTAACCACGACGCATATATACCATAAGAGTTGGGGGTAGCCAAACAAATCAGGACTGTATGAGACTGATCGAGCTGCTGAAATGAAGAAGAACCTGGCGCCTCCCTCCACCCTGCGTAGCCTGGTCGTGTGGTCGGTGATCCTCGCAGCCGCGTTACTCCTCATCCTCTGCGCACACGTTCAGCCCGTGCAAGGTACTGAAACTCCCGATTCATTTACTAGTAATCAACCGCTTTCGTTGCTATGTATACTGCCTGTACAATTCTTGAGTGCAATCAGCAAAATTCTTGATGTCCATATCCATATTGTTCGGTGTTTGTTTCAGCTGGGTCGAGGCAGCCGACGAACTCACCTCCATCTCCGGCTGGAGACACACAAATTCATAACCACGGCTGAACTTACCTCGGCACCACCCGGTGCATGTCCGGAGAGCATGCGCGCGCAAACGCAATTACTCCAGTCTCCAGCGCGTGTGATCACACGCGGGCCGCCACTTGGTGGTCCGATCTCGTAAAATTTTCATTCTATATTTTCTATGGATGAAGCGGATTTTTCAGTAAAAGTTGAAATAATCTGTGGTTAGGTTGTCATACATTTGTACTAGTAAAAGCCGGGGAATCCCTTAAAGCTTTGATACTTAGTTTGTTGTTCTTCAGTGATTTCGCCATCAAGAAATACAAATAGACATAATACTACGATAAGAGGGAAACTCCATATAACATTAGCACTAGCCGCACAGATGTGCGAGTCGGCCTATACTAGTTGTAGACTAAAGGATTGATAACTTTATTTTGAGACAAAGCATTTACAGAAATAGAAGGAGAACTCAAGATGAAACAAATGGTTCGTCTTTGAAAAATCTCTGCCGTGTCGCCGTGAGGCTGGCGGCCATTTTCTGTGAAAACTCCTGGTCAACAGTACTCCTAGCGAAAGCACGGCGCCGTCGCAGGGACGCGAAAGTCATTCAGTGGCTGTATTAATGTGTCCATCAAAGATAGAAATGGGTAGGGCTCAAAACGGTCAAAAAAAATGCTCTACTATTTTTATTTTCATATTTTAAACACCAGACAAAAACAAAACGAAAACAGAAAAACCGAAAACAAAAACAGCCGGAAAAAATAGAAACTTCCGAAAACGATACAATTCGAACGGTAATACATCGAAAACGGTCGGTAACCGAAATTAAATCAAAAATTAATAACATAAATGTCATTGAAAAATAAATTCATACAAGAGGTTGTTTGATTTGTAACTTTTATTTTTTATTTCTCTTAAAACATATTCAAATAAAATTTTATTTTGTAGATTTAATTGCAAAGAATATAAATCCACAAATAAAATATTAATTAAATTTACAAATTAAAAAATATTAATATTTAAAAATGTTGAATATTGTTTTGAGGTTTCAGTGCAACCTTTGCTCTGGCTGGTGGTGAAACGTGCATTCTACGTTTCTTTTTCTTTCCTTCAGTGGCCTGGTCGATAGCTGCCGTCGGTTGTCTGAGCTGATTTTCGTATTTGAAAAAAAAGGTAAAAAATGGAAAAAAAAACATCCGGTAAAAACAAAAATTCGCTGAAACGGTCGGAAAAAAGACTATATTATTTTCATTGCCATTTTTATTTTTTATTTTACCATTTTTGTTTGTTTTCACCTTTCTTTGCCTATCCGAAAATGATTAGAAAAAAAGGTAGACGAAGCGCGGTGGGAATAAAACATTTCCGTACCGCTTAGAAATGGGTGGCGACAAAAACTTCGTGCCTAACCACGAACCAAAATAACCGTCGCTACCGTTGATTGACTTGCACATTGACTTGGAACGTGTGATAGCCATGTTTGATAAAAGAGTAAATTTCATAAAACTATATGTATTTTATCAATATTATCACAAAACTACAAATTTAAATTATAATATAAAAAAACTATAAATTTTATATCTAATTTATCACAAAATAATAGATTTTATATCTAACTTACCATAAAACTACATATTTTATATCTAATTTATCTCAAAACTACAAATCTTATGCAATATTTTTGAAATTTACTGTAGCAAATTTATAGTTTTTTTGAATCTAATAGGTTAAATCTGTAGTTTTGCGATAATATTACTAAAATACCTGTAGGTTTATGAAATTTACTCTTGATAAAAATAACGTTATCATAAAAAAAATGATTAGAGAGCAAGACATTGGTCAGATCGCCAAAGCTCAAAGCTGCCACAGCACAATCAGGAAGGATGTGTGGTGGGCTTCCTCCGTTTTTAATTGTTCGTTAAGACAATCCTAATTTATAAATAAATTAAAATTTTATTCTATCTAATAATACCATCGCAAAAAATCTAATAATAACAGTATATAAAAACGAAGGTAGTAGTAAAAAACCAGTCAACCCACAGGCCTCCGTGGGCCGGTGAGACCCCTAATCTTACCCGCCCGCAGGCTCGGGTGTCTCACCAAGGCTTCTCCTGGTTAGAAGCTGAGAATGCATCATACGATGAACCTCTTATGTTCTTACACAAATCAAGTCCGGTTGATCATTCAGAAGGGGCAGACCACCGCAATTGGACAGAAAATAAACAAGACGATGAGCACTGCAACCATCAATAAGAGAGCCGAGCTGAGGCTGTTCGTCTGTGGTCATCAGTTCCTGCTGATCAAAACGACCCATGCTACAATTCAAAAACATCTGGTGTCGCAGCAACCACTGCCGCAACATCGCTGAATGAACCGTTCTGCAAATTGGGTATCTCTAGAAATCATCCACCAGCCATACTTAGTCACGGCCCACATATCAAAATGAAAGCATGCCTTCTAAAAAAAGTTGACCGAAGTAAAACACACACGCTGACCCGTTTTTGTATCGGAGCCAGGATATGTTGGCCACATGACTGCAACTTTACGCCATGCTCAAATTCTAACGCCTTTGATCTGGTCTTCTCTCCATTTGGATATCATATTATAACTTCAGTTTTGGAAGCTTTTCTGACTTTTCGAGCGTACTTCTCTGTCATCAAAAGCTTCATTTTAATGTTTGTAATCTAGCTTGGTTGAGCAATGTATAATCCTCCGGCCCTGAAACATCCAGCTGTTCGCAATCAAAGTTATGATGAAAACTTGACCCGTAGTTTACGGCACGATTAACCAGTCAAGGCGTCTGCGGAATTTGCGCTGCACACGGCACGTTTCAACGAAGCAAAGTCCCACTTCACTTCATGCATCTTAGCTTTTCCTATGTGCAGGCATGATTGTTTCCTCCAGAGTCGCAGGTAATATGAATGCTACAGAAAAACAACGAGAGCAGATTAGAATTGGAAGTGATTATATTTTGTACTAGCAAGATATATCACATTCTGTCCATAAATAACGCCATGAGAATGTCATCTGACAGGCAGTGGCCATATGGCTATAAACAATATAGGTTCTTTTGTGTTTATATATTTTTGTCTGAGCAGCAAAATTTGTAACCAAGAATTTGCAGGTAGTGTTAGTTGTACACTTCAATTTTGAAGGCATCAAGTAAGCAAGTTTCACATGGAAGCTCAGCGCAGTCAACAACACAGTTTTCCAGTGTTTTGTCGTTGACTGCAGACTACAGCCATTCAACACGCAAAGACTTGGAAATTTCCCTCCCTATGACTATGACACCCCCCCCCCCCCCCCCCCCCNCACCCCCCCCCCCCCCCTCAGCCAGACAGCCATCCCTTTGCTATCGTTCTTCCTGTGTGTCGAAGGAACCAATGAGATGGAATAACCCAGAACTCAATTCAACTATACATCGATGCACAAAGATGATAGCGGTGAGGTCCTCGTTTCCTCTCCATCTCCTGCCCTTCTTCCTACTCCTATCAGTTGCTACCGTCAGCGCCGCCACGTTTAACATCACCAACCGATGCAACTACACAGTGTGGCCGGCTGCTGTACCTGCGGGTGGCGGCGTGCAGCTCGATCCCGGAGAGTCATGGACCCTCAACGTGTCAGCTGGCTCCTTGCCGGGGCGTGTGTGGTCACGCACGGGCTGTTCGTTCAACAGCGCCGGTAGTGGTTCGTGTCAGACCGGAGACTGCGGTGGCGTGCTTGCTTGCACAGGCAACGGGCAGCCGCCGGTCACGCTTGCCGAATACTCTGTTGGAGGAGGTCAGGATTTCTTCGACATCTCTCTCGTCGACGGCTTCAACGTGCCCATGGACTTCCTGCCGGTGCCGGCCAAAGGACAAGGAGGGCAAGGGTGCAGCAGGGGTCCTCGCTGTCCAGCCAACATCAGATCGCAGTGCCCAAGCAAGCTGATGGCGCCTGGGGGTTGCAACAGTCCGTGCAATGCCACCAGTCGCGCTTGTGAAGCCTCCTCCGACTTGGCGTACTTCATCCGGATGTGTCCTGACGCGTATGGCTTCTCCCAAGATGATACCTCTACGTACACTTGCCCCTCGGGTACCAATTACCAGCTCATCTTCTGTCCACCAATGGATATTGCACTTGCAGCTCCTGCACCAACTACAGATTCTCCTGCACCTTTCCCTACTGGATCGACAGACATGGGCTCCTCATCCTTCACAAGGAGCAAAACTTTTCGTGTGATTCTAGGTTCTGTAGGGAGTTTTATTGTACTCATTGGATTTGTCAGTTTTGTTTCATATAAACTAATAACAAGGCACCGCTGGCGCCGGGAGCTGCAGGAAGAGGATGAAGAGTTTGGAGAGCTTCCAGGAATGCCAATAAGATTCACATTTCAGCAGCTAGTGAAAGCAACAGATCAATTTCGAGAGAAGCTCGGGGAAGGAGGATTTGGGTCTGTTTTTGTGGGAAAATATGGTGAGGAAAGAGTAGCAGTAAAGCGATTGGATCGAGCTGGCCAGGGAAAGAAAGAATTTTTGGCGGAGGTACAGACAATTGGTAGCATTCATCATATCAACCTGGTGAGACTGATTGGCTTCTGTGCAGAGAAATCACAATGGCTATTGGTTTATGAGTATATGCCCAAAGGTTCCTTGGACAGATGGATCTTTTACAGACATGAAAACAATGCTCCTCTAGATTGGCCAATACGATGCAAGATTATCACAGAAATAGCTAAGGGTCTCTCTTATCTTCATGAGGAGTGCTTGAAGAGAATTGCTCATTTGGATGTCAAACCACAAAATATCCTCTTAGATGAAAACTTCCATGCTAAACTTTCTGATTTTGGTCTATGTAAGCTCATTGATCGAGATAAGAGCCAAGTGATCACAAGAATGAGAGGCACACCTGGGTATTTAGCTCCTGAGTGGTTGACATCCGAAATTACAGAGAAAGCTGATGTCTATAGCTTTGGCATTGTTGTCATGGAAATCATCAGTGGTAGGAAGAACCTTGACACCTCACGATCGGAAAAGAGCATCCATCTTATTACCTTATTGGAAGAAAAGGTGAAGAGCAATAAGTTAGAAGATTTGATCGACAAGAAATGCAGCAGCATGCAAGCACACAAGCAAGAAGCGATTGAGATGATGAATCTTGCAATGTGGTGCTTGCAAATCGATTGCAAAAAAAGGCCTCGAATGTCTGAGGTCGTCAAAGTCTTGGAAGGTAACATGAACGCTGAAAGCAACATTGATCATAAGTTTGTTGCGACAAGTCCAGTGATGCTTAGCATTCCTGAAAATATCGGTGGCTCCGATCCACCTCTAGCCTCTGATATATCAGGCCCACGGTAATATGAGGATATTCCACGAAGTTTATTGCCTAGTTATGGATAGAAATGACATGATCTATTGTATTGACCCTTCAATTGATATAATATGAAGGCCCTCTGTGTGTTGAGTTAATTTTTCTTTAAGAATATCAGCATTGCAAGGCTTCCTATGCCAAGACTAAATCAAAATTTCTCCTTTATACTTTTGTTCGATTTCCAATCCTGTTATAACACAAATCTGTTTCTAGTATTTAATCATGAAATTAGCCATGTTTTGAAATTCTCATGTGCTGCTACAGCATACTATAAAACGGATAAGTGAACAGGATTGAAATTTGGGAGTTCAGGTTCCAATTTCCAGAATTAAAAGGACGCATATTTTTATCCAGCTTTTACGTACTGTGAGTCTTCGGAACAACCTTATCCAACTATTAGAGGCTTTATCCCAATAAACAGATGTTACCCGATATCAATAACAAAGTTACGCTTCAGATTCATACAACTTGATACACAGAGGCTATTGCATGCATATGTAGTTCGGAGTACGAATGCATACCGTGAGGTGGAACCGTGGAAATGCAGAATGCCCAGCCGGTTCGTCGGGGCGACCGGCGACAACGAGCCGAGCAGACCTCGCGCGCAGCAAGGGCAGGCGGGGAGGAAGCAGAGCAGATCTGGGCCGAGCCGAGGACGTCGTCGTTCCTCGTCATGGATGCAGAAGACCTTGGCAGCAGTCGCCGCAGCTGGATCCATCACCCGTCACCATCCCCGGACACCGCGCGCTCGGCCGGTAGCAGCTGCCGCGGAAGCATCCCCAGGGAGGCCATGCGCATGGACAGAGGTAGAGGACGGGCAAGTGAATTTGATACAGAATACAGCGGGGTGCTCCGTGGCGCGGCTAGCCGATTTCGCCGGCGGCAGCTCCACGCCCGGCGGCAAGTCGCCGCTCGGAGTATTTGCAAAAGCCACCCCCTGGTTTTGCAAGGTGGACAATAATCGTCTGACGCCCGTCGATCACGCTTCTCACGGCGACGATTTCCGTCTCAGCCGCGCTACAGTGACTTCAATCCCTCGCATCTCACCTGTCATCGACCGGAGAATGCTCGTCCGTCTGACTCTCGCTGCCGATCTTCTACAGCGACGCTTCTTCTCTTCTCGATCTGGATAGAGTGCATTCCCTCTCTATCGAACTTGTAGCTGAGCCATCGAATGAAGCACAGAAACAACACAAAATTGAAAGGCAAAAACAAGAAATGTAATCGTAAAACAATGTCATATAATCTTTAATGTAGCATACAAACTGCAATTCTTTGTATGAATAAAACAATTGCAATCACCAAATCTTCCGCAAAGAAAACATGTTCCAGCATAAACATCAGTAGTAGTGAGTATTGCTGATTTTTACACACTGAACACGACCACATATTACACGCTTGAGATTTTGACAATCTACATATTAAAATAGTTTTTGCGCCATAAATTTAAAAAGTGCTTGCACATTCACATGCGTACACATCTCACTCATCTTCCACTTGTATATCATCTAGTTCAGATGACAAATAATAAGAATTCACCGTAAGAATCTGCTCACCGCCGTCACAAAAAAATGACCTCGAAGGCATTTTCAGGCCATTGACATCGGATTCGAGCATTTCTATGACCTCACTCATCGCCGGTCGATCATGAGACCTCATCTGGATGCACCAGAGTCCAACAACGCACAACTTCTTCAACTCATGCATATTAACAACAGCATATATCTTTCTCACTTGTTGCTCGACTAGTCTGTCATAAATCTAGGATGGGTAGTAATTCTAACTTGAGTTTGCTACATTTGGATATTCTTTCGCCCTTCGGTCATCTCTAACAGCAGCATGTCGAAGCTGTAAAAATCAGATTTAGACGAAATAACGCCAAAGATCCGTGACACCATCTCAGGAGCTATATATCCAATCATTCCTCGCATAGCACTCAGTGGCACGAAACTGTTGTCCCTTGGGAACAATTTGGTGAGCCCAAAATCATCAACTTTTGGAATAAAGTTGTGATCAAGAAGTATATTGTGAGGCTTGATATCAAAGTGCAGAATCTGCACATCACACCTATGATGCAAGTAGTTGATACCTCTTGCAATGCCCAAAGCGATCTCATTGAGCTTGTCCCAGGAGAAAATTTTCTCTGACAAAAATATGTACTTATCGAGGGAACCATTAGGCATAAACTCATAGATAAGTGCCCTCTTTGTTTCTTCCGAGCAGAATACCACTGACGCACCACATTGATATGATGGATCCTGCCAATTGTAGAGACTTTGCTAATGAACTCCTCTCCATTGCATCTTGAGTTGTTTAGCATCTTGACGACAACATGTACAGTAACTGGGAGTAGGATGCTTTTGTAGACACATCTATATACTTCTTGGCCAAGCCTATCTTTGAAATGACCTATAATAGCAATGATGTCTGTGTAGGCAAATCTCAATGGACCACCAAGCATTTGCTGCATCCTCAAAAACGTCTCGACTGATCGATTGCTACCTTTGTTTTCCAGTACTTGTGGGCAAGGAAGGCGAGTATTGCTATGGGCATCAACACAAACCTGCAAACAACTGTATAGAACAAGTTTGTATATCAGCATTTTAGAGAGAATGTTGTAACACGATAAAACGATGATGATAAGAGGATGTATGTATATTTGAAGTACCGTGAACAGATTTCAAGAGCCACATGGCAATTAGTATAGATGTAAAGCTAATGCCGCCTAGCTTAGATATGACAACATTAGTTGCTCTAAGTTTTGGAGCAATGCAGGAGAAGAAAGGTAGCTCTATCCTAAGAATATGCACAATCTGTTGTCTCCATGGTTCTTCTCGAAAATATCTGCACAAAGGTACCAAGGGATTACAAAGCAAACAAACACTTTTGGTTTGCGATACTCAAGTGTGTATATATGTAAAACAAAATGAGTTGAACATGTGTACTCACTGGAATTGATCTAACAGGCACTCTTTGACTTTAACAGTACAACTCTTTAAGATAAATTGGATGGAAATTCTTTTCTCATGGCCTTAACAACATCTTCATAACTTGCATCCTCTGGCACTGTTACACCCAAAGGTGTCATGGCCAAGTAGCTGCACGAAGGCTTGAAATTTTTAACAGAAGCAATGTAACCCGAGTTAACACGTAGATGAAAGAATCTATTGTGCTCAGGCAACGAACAGGCCTGTATCTAGGGTCGTTTATTTCCTGCGAACAGTTAACAAAGGTAGCCCATGCCGATGCATCAACATGGTAATCCGAATCCCACCGAGGAAGGGGCAAATGTTCTGCATGCTCATGTTGGAGTCAACAAGCACAAGCCAGAAATTATTATCGGAATACAAACTAATAGCATGGTCAATGCTAAGCACGTAGTACGTTCCACTGTCGATGCGAATTGTGGGGTTGGTGGCAGTGCAAATCAGCTCGTATGGACCACAGTGTTGTGAATCACCTTGCCGACGGAAGGGATATGATATATTGCTCAAAAAATGATGCCGTGCCCCTGCATGTGCAACAAGAACTGCAAGCACAAAGAACAGAGTCAAGACTTGTAGGGCAGCAGAACCATGAGAAGCAGGACGCCATGGCAGCCAAGGTTTGCTTCATGAACTGCAAAAGCGACTGAAAAGATAAACAAAAAGTTTGCTTCATGAACTGCAAGAACAGAGAATAGAGTGACAGTCAAGACGGAAAGAAGGTGCCAGAGATAAGACAGTGGCCCTGTTTGTCAGGGTTGGTACTTATCAAAATAAGTTGCGAGTAGAACGATCCAGCCAGCATAATTGGCTACTTGATTGTGATGCTGCTGACTTGTAGTCTTCCTCTATATTTTCTTTTTGATTTTTTATTTGTATGGTGTTTGGACTGGAGAGGAAAAGAGAAGATTACCATTCAGTTGAAGTCTAGATTATCATCGTGCTTGGATTTTGATTGAAAAATATCATGCTGATGCGCTGTTCTGGAAAAAATTCTATGCATGAGGTTTGTAAACCACCCATCAACAGCCCGGACTGGATCGAATCCACATGTCACATTCTTTAACCGTTCCGTGGACCGCCTCCGCTGGCCCTCCTCGCCGGACTCGACGAACTCCATCATGTACCGGTAGTTCTCCGGCAACTTGGCCTCCCACACGAAGCCCGCCCCTGCCGCGCCGCAGAATGCGTGGTCGACATGCGAGCCGGCAGATCTCCGTCGGGTCGAACCGTAGCAGCACCTCGGCGGCACAGAGCTCCGGAAGGTCGCCTAGGCCCATAGCACGGTAGCAGCAGGCCTGGACCACTCCGCCGTGGAGGTGCCATACACCCAAGACCGGGCGCGCCGCGCGACTGGCCGCGCGCTGCCGCGTGGCCAGGCTAGGCTGTGCCGCCCATGGCACCGTCGCGCCGGGGCTGGCCGCACGCCGCCTCATGGTCACACCGCGCCGGGGGGGTCTGGCCGCGCCGAGATCTGACCGCTCGCTCATTGAGCCGTTCGGAATTTGAGATTGGGTTTAATGGGACCCGTGGAATCAATCCAGTCAGACTGTAGATGGGTGGTTTATAGTCCTGCTGCATAGAATTATTTTTCCTGTATTCAAAAGCTACCAATATATGAAGTGCAATCTTCTTTTGCGTTAGTTAGACTTGTACTTTCTTCATTTCAGTTTATCTGTCACTTTAGTTTTAGATATAGGAACTACAGAAAAGTGAAAAGATATGGTACATAACAAAAAATAAATGTATTGCCTTCATCTCAAAATAAACGAGTTATTTTACTGAAAAAACTACAAAGGATGTGTTATAACCATATATTTCATACTGTTTGGTATAACTTATTTACAGCTTATTCACAAAAATAAGTAGAAGCTGTGTGTGCCAAATAGCAAATTTATTTTACAACCTATTAATTTAGCAGATTCTCAAAATGAACTAAATAGCAATTTATTTTTCAGTTGCAACGCTGAAACACGGCAGAAGTCTCTCTTAATGGATATAAATAATAGGCCCTGTTTGGCGCATCTAAAACTTATTTAAAAAACAGTTTATTTTCACAACTGATAAAAAGATGCTGTTTAGTTCATTTTGAGAAGATATTAAACTAATAAGCTGTAAAATAAGTTTGCTATTTGTCACAGCTTCTGTTTATTTCTATGAATAAGCTGAAAATAAACTGTGCCAACCAGGACTTAGTCCTACCAGACACTTAGCTATCACAAAAAGCTTTATCCAAAATTTAAAACTCTCTTGAGGTTTTTTCTTGCAAAAAAGTTACACATGATTGTACAGTATTACAAGAACATTCATTAACGATAAGTTGGAAGAATAGGGCACCTGTTGACGGGGGCATAAAACAGCAAAATCTTAGCATGAATAAAGCACGATCTTAGCATGAAAACCATGTTCCAACATACACATTAGTTAAGAAATGCTGCAAATTGCTACGGACAGAATACAGATATTACATGAGGTTGTCTTTGGTATAGTAGTTCTTCAGGGCATAAAAAATAACAGAAATACTGAATAACAGTGCACATGCACGCATATATTTCAATCATCCTCCTCTATATCATCCAGCTGGGACGACAAATAATAAGAATCCAATGCAGGAATCTGCTCACGGGGTCACAAAAGAATGGCCTCGAAGGCATTTCTAAGCCGTTGACGTCGGACTTGAGCATTTCTATGACTTCACTCATCACCGATCGATCATGAGACCTCATCTGGATGCACCAGAGTCCAACAATGCACAACTTCTTCTCCAACTCATGCATATCAACAGCAACAGAAATCTTTCCCATTTGTTGCTCAATTAGTCTGTCATAAACCCATGACGGGTAGTAAATTTGACTTGAGTTTGCTACGTTTGGATCTGCATTCCTTCACCCTCCAGCCATTTCCAACAGCAGCATGCCGAAGCTGTAAACATCAAATTTGCTCGAAATGGCACCAAAGCTTCTTAACACCATCTCGGGAGCTATATATCCAATCGTTCCCCGCATAGCGCTCAGTGGCACCAAAGTATTGTCGCTTGGCAATAGTTTGATGAGCTCAAAATCAGCAACTTTTGGAATAAAGTTGTGATCAAAAAGTATATTGTGAGGTTTGATATCAAAGTGCAGAATCTGCATATCACACCCTTGGTGCAGGTAGTTGATACCCCTTGCAATGCCCAAAGCGATCTCATTGAGCTTGTCCCAGGAGAAACTCCTCTCGGATGAAAAGATGTATTTGTCGAGAGAACCATTAGACATGAACTCATAAACAAGCGCCCTCCTCATTTCCTCCGAGCAGAACCCTACAAGATACACCACATTGACATGGTGGATCCTGCCAATTGTTGAGACTTCGCTGATGAACTCCTCTCCATTACATCTGGAGTTGCTTAGTATCTTGATGGCAACAGATACATTGCCTCGGAGTAGGATGCCTCTGTAGACAGATCCATATCCTCCTTGGCCAAGCCTATCTCTGAAATGACTTGAGATAGCAATGATGTCTGTGTAGGCAAATCTCAGTGGACCACCGAGCATTTGTTGCATCCTTAGAAACTTCTCGACTGCATCCATTGCTATCTTTGCTTTCCAGTACTTGTGGGCAAGGAAGGCAAATATTGCTATGGGCATCAACACAAACCTGCAAAAATTGTATATAACAACTTTGTATGTTAGCACTTTAGAGAGAATGTTTTTAACACAATAAAATGATGACTATAAGAAGATATATGTATATCTGAGGTACCATGAACAGATTTGTGGAGACATATGGCACAGACTAAAAGTGCACTGCTAATGCGGATCAGCATATATACGACACCATTAGTTGATCTGAGCTTTTGAGATATGAAGGCGAAGGAAGGAAACTCAATCGTAAGAATGTCCAAAATTTGTTGTTCCATGCCTTTGGTATTCCTTGGTTCTTCTTGGAATGTACTGCCAGAAGGTACCACAGATCAGGGAACGGATTACAGAGGGAACCAAACTCTTTTGAGTTGCTACAAGTGTGACCGGGAAACCATCAAAAGAGAAATGAAGAAGCACTAACCGGATGGAGTCCGCAATACACTCTCTGACACCGTGCTGTGAAGGAAATCGCAGGGCAAACCTTTTTCTCATGAATTTTACAACATCTTCTTAGCTTGCATGCTTTGGCACTGTTATGTCGTCACTGCCCAAAGGTGTCGTGGCCCGGTACCCGCAAGGGCTTGAAAATTTGAGCAGAACTAGTGAAGTACCCAAGAGTTAACATGTAGATGAAAGAATCAATGGTGCTTAGGCAATGGAGAGGCCTGTATTTACGGTCGTTTATTTGCTGCGAACAATTAACAAAGGTAGCATATCCATAGGGAACAAGTAATTCAACATCGCTGCTTCCATCAACAGGGCGGTGATCCCACCGAGGATAATCCCACCTAGGAAGGGGGCAACTGCTTTGCATGCCCAAGTTAGTCTCAACGACCCAGAAATAACATCTGAAATAATTAGCAGCGTGGTTGATGCCAAGCACGTAGTATGTTCCACTGCCGATGCGAACTGTGGCGTTGGTAGCAGTGCAAACCAGCTCATACGGACCGCAGTCTGGTGAATCACCTTGCCGACGGAAGGGATATGATAAATTGCTGAAAGCACCGCAGGAGAAAGGAGGACAAATCTGATGCCGTGCCCCTACATCTGCCACAAGAACTGCAAGCACAGAGAATAGAATCAAGATTTGTAGGGCAGCAGAACAAAGTGAATTAGCAGCGGATGCCATGGCAGGCATGGTTTGCTCATTGAACTGCAAAAATGACTTGAGATAGGGGATTGAAGAAGTTAGCAAAAATGTATCGGGAGAAGGCACTAGATATAAGGCTCTAGTCATGTTCGGTAGGGCTGGTATTGGCTAAAAAGCAGCTTATTTAATCAAGTGGTAAAAAACTGGTGAAATCATAATCTGTTTTTAGTTCATTCTGAAAAGGTATTGAACTAATAAGTTGTGCCAAATATAGTACTCCGTATTTGTTTTTTCAAAAAAAATATGAGGCTTTGTTCCGTCAATAAAACGGCCCAGCATAATTGGCTATACTTGATTGCGATGCCGCTGATTAGTAGTCTTCTTCTACATTTTCTTTTTCATTTTTTTGTTTGCCATTTGATTGGACAGGAGAGGAAAAGAAAAGATTACCATTCAGTTGAAATCTAAATTTGCATCGTGCTTAGATTGTGATTGAAATATATATCACGATGATGCGGTGTTCGGAGGCTACCAATGTTTGAAGTGCAATCGTCTTTAAGCCAACTTAGTGGGACTTGTACTCCTCCAGTTTCAATTTATCTATTGCTTTACCTTTGTACATAAGAATTATTCTTAAAGAGAGGTGAAGACTGAAGAGGTGTGATACATATAAGAGTCCCGCTAACGTATAGACCAAATGATATACTTTTACCTTTAGGATCTAAGACTCGAAATCAATCACAACTGTTGAATTTTATAGTTTTTAAAACTATTGTATGCATCAATTTTCAAAATTATCTAATAACTTTCTAAACTAACGGCTACAATAGCTAATAATTATGGAAGAGCTTTTAACTCTTAGGAGGTAAAAAATTATTTATTTATCGAGATTCATGCAAATGAATTCAATCATTTTGATCTATTATAAAACCTGTCATATAAAATAAGGAGAGGATAGATATAAAGATGTATTTAGAACTTAAAAGAGAGTAAATATATTATAAAGTGAGAATGACAGTTAATTTTAAAAAATAATGTGAAGCCTAGAATGACAGATACAAAACTATTTGTCCTAGTATCAGTAGGAGACTGAAGGGAAAAAGAGATCTCGAGAGAAGTAAAAAGAGCGGCAACTGCCGGTTCAAAAATTAGAGTTGCGATCAAGCAAAGAAGACTGCAGAAACTCTACGTAGGAAAAAGAAGGATTAATAATTGTTATATCACAAAAAAAAATACCACGTGACGTCATCCGTAGAATTCTCAAGCATTTCACTGGTCATATATGATGGATTATAACCACACATAGAAACTGCAACTGCTGGAACACGGCAGAAATCTCTCGAAAGCTATAAATACTCCTCAGTCCTACCAGACACTAAGCTATCAGAAAAAACCTTATCCAAAATTTAAAACTCTTAGAGATTTTTTTTTCCTGCAAAAACATTACACGTAGTTGTACAATATCACCAGAACATTCAGTAACAATAAGTTGGAAAAAGAGGGCACCTGTTGACGGGGGCATAAGAAACAGCAAATCTTGGCATGAATACAACATGATCTTAGCATGAACACCGTGTTCCAGCATAAATATTAGTTAAGAAAAATTGCAGATTGCTACAAACTGAATAGGGATATTACATGAGGTTGTCGCTGGTATAATAGTTCTTCAAGGCATAAACAATAACAACAATACTGAATAATAGTGCACATGCACGCATATATTTCGCTCATCCTCCTCTATATCATCCAGCTTGGATGACAAATAATAAAAATCCAATGTAGGAATTTGCTCACCGCCATCACAGAAGAATGGCCTCGAAGGCATTTCTAGGCCATTTATGTCAGACTCGAGTATTTTTATGACCTCACTCATCGTCGGACGATCATAAGACTTCACCTGAATGACCCACAGCCCAACAATGCAAAGCTTCTTCTCTAGCTCATCCATATCGATAGAAGATGTCTTGCCCACTTCTTGCTCAGTTAGTTTGTCGTACACCCAAGACGGGTAGTAATTCTGACTTGAGTTTGCTGCATTTGGATCTCCATTCCTTCGGCCTCCAGCCATCTCTAACAGCAACATTCCAAAACTATAAACATCACATTTGCTCGAAACGACGCCAAAGCTCAGTGACACCATCTCTAGAGCTATATATCCTACCGTTCCCCGCATAGCACTCAGTGGCACGAAACTGTTGTCTCTTGGGAACAATTTAGCGAGCCCAAAATCAGCAACTTTTGGTACAAAATTGTGATCAAGAAGTATATTATAAGGCTTGATATCAAAAATGTAGAATTTGCATGTCACACCCCTGATGTAAGTAGTTGATACCCCTTGCAATGCCAAGAGCAATCTCATTAAGCTTGTCCCCTGAGAAATTCTTCTGTGAAGAGAAGATGTACTTGTCGAGAGAACCATTCGACATGTATTCATATACAAGCGCCCTCCACGTTTCCTCTAAGCAGAACCCCATGAGACACACCACATTGACATGGTGGATTCTGCCAATGGTGGAGACCTCACTGATGAATTCTTCCCCATTGCATTTGGAGTTGGTCAGCATCTTGATGGCAACATGTTTATTGCCTGGGAGTAGGATGCCCTAGTACACTGAGCCGTATCCTCCTTGGCCGAGCTTCTCTCTGAAGTGACATGTGATTGCAATGATATCTGTATAAGAATATCTCAATGGGCTACCGAGCATTTGTTGCATTTGTAAAAACTTTTCAACTGCATCGCTCATTATTCTTGTTTTCCAGTACTTGTGGGCTATAAACGTACACCAACACAAACCTGCAAATTGCAGTAGTGATGCAACTCAGTATTTTTTGGAATTGTGATATTTTTTATTAAATAAAATGATATGATGTATGTATGTCTGAGGTACCATTCATAATCTGCAGACACAATATAGCTGTGGGCATTGCTTCTCTGATGATCATGGCGACGGGCATACGCCAGAGCCTGACACCATATGGTCCTGTAACAATAAGTTCCAAAAATATGCAGTACCAAAAATTGAGACCAATCAAAAGAATATCCAAAATCTGGTATTTGATTCGTGTGGAACTCGGTCCTTCGCTGCAAGAATGAAGCGACAAAAAGTGAAGGGAATAACATATCAGAGAGAACCAACGCTCTGAGATGAGATAAGTAATGTATGTCAGAAAATGGGATCATCATATAGGAGTACCTGATTGACCTTACTATGCATTCTCTCACTCTGACACTATAACTCATTTTAAAAAGGGAAATGGATTGGCAAATCCTTTCTTCATGAGTTTTACAACATCTTCATAGCTTGCATTCTCTGGCACTCTTGTGGAGAGATCACCCAAAGGGGTCATGGCCACATAACCGCATGAGGGCTTGAAATTCCAAGCAGAAACCTTGCGCCCAATTAACACATATATGAAAGAATAGATGGTGCTCAGGCAATAGACTGGCCTATACCTCCGGTCGTTAATTTGCTGCAAACAATTTACAAATGTAGCCCACGCTGGTTCATAAGGACGGCCTAGTTCCCAACTGCGGGGTCCAGTGGCACGGTAATCCCACTGGAGAAGGGGGCAGCTGCCCTGCTTGTCCAAACTGTAGTCGAGGAGCCAGAAATAAGAATGGGTATAGTTGATGCTACTGACGTAGTATGTTTCATGCCCGATGCGGAATGTGGTATTGGTGCTGGTGAAAATCAGCTCAAACCGGCCGCAGTGTGGTGAATCACCTTCCCACCGGAAGGGATGTGATAAATTGCTGAAAGCACCGCAGGAGAAAGAAGGACAAACTTAATGCCGTCCTCCTACATCGGCACCACCCAGAGGTGTCGTGGCCACGTAACCGCACGAGGGCTTGAAATTTTCAACAGAACTAGTGGTGTACCCAAGAGTTAACACGTAGATGAAAGAATCAATGGTGCTTAGGCAATGGTCAGGCCGGTAACTACGGTCGTTTATTTGCTGTGAACAATTAACAAAGGTAGCATATCTATAGGGAACAAATAATTCAGCACTGCTGCTTCCATCATCAGCACGGTAATCCCACCTAGGAAGGGGGCAACTGCTCTGCATGCCCAAGTTGGTCTCGATGACCCAAAAATAAGAGCTGAAATAATTAGCAGTGTGGTTGATGCCAAGCACATAGTACGTTCCACTGCCGATGCGAATTGTGGCGTTGGTGGCAGTGCAAATCAGCTCGTATGGACCACAGTGTTGTGAATCACCTTGCCGACGGAAGG
>BCLF01000005.1:4917728-4991282 GCA_001602275.1 Zoysia japonica | reverse complement strand
GAGAAAGGAGGGCAAAAATGATGCCGTGCCCCTGCATGTGCAACAAGAACTGCAAGCACAGAGAACAGAGTCAAGAGTTGTAGGGTAGCAGAACCATGAGAAGCAGCGGACGCCATGGCAGCCAAGGTTCGCCTCATGAACTGCAAAAGCGACTGAAAGATAAGCAAAAGGTTTGCCTCATGAACTGGAGGAACAGAGAATAGAGTCAAGACGGAAAGAAGGCGCCAAAGATAAGACAGTGGCCCTGTTTGGCAGGGTTGGCTCTACTTGTTAAAATAAGTTGCGAGTAAAACGAGCCAGCCAGCATAATTGGCTAGACTTGACTTGACTGTGATACCTCTGACTTGTAGTCTTCCTCTACATTTTCTTTTTCATTTTTTATTTGCATAGGCACTTGGAAGCCTTTGATTGGACTGGATAGGAAAAGAGAAGATTACCATTCAGTTGAAGTATAGATTATCATCATGCTTGGATTTTGATTGAGAAATATCATGCCTATGCGCCTTTTCCGGAAAAAAATCTTTGTAGGAGGTCTGTAAACCACCCATCAACAGCCCTGACTGGATTGAGGCTATATAGCCGTGGGTACTGCTTCTCTGATGATCATGGCGATGGGCATACGCCAGAGCCTGACAACCTATGGTTCTGTAGCAATAAGTTCCAAAAATATGCAGTACCAGAAATTGAGACCAATCAAAAGAGTGTCCAAAATCTTGTATCTGACGCTTGTAGTATTCGGTCGTTCGCTGCAAGAATGAAGTGACAGAAACGGAAGGAAATTACAGATCAGTGAGAACCAACACTCTGAGATGAGATACTCAAGAAATGTACTTATGTCAGAAAATGGGATCATCATATAGGAGTACCTGATTGGCCTCGCTATGCACTCTTTCACTCTGACACTATACCTCCATTTTAAGAAAGGAAATGGAATGGCAAATCCTTTCTTCATGAGTTTTACAACATTTTCATAGCTTGCATCCTCTGGCACTCTTGTGGAGGGATCACCCAAAGGGGTCATGGCCAGATAATCGCATGAGGGCTTGAAATTCCAAGCAGAAACCATGCGCCCAATTAATACATATATGAAAGAATAGATGGTGCTCAGGCAATAGACTGGCCTATACCTCCGGTCGTTAATTTGCTGCAAACAATTCACAAATGTAGCCCACGCTGGTTCATAAGGACGGCCTAGTTCCCAACTGCGGGGTCCAGTGGCACGGTAATCCCACTGGAGAAGGGGGCAGCTGCCCTGCTTGTCCAAACTGGTGTCGATGAGCCAGAAATAAGAAGGGTAAATTACTTATTAGCCATAGAAAAAATTTATAGTTCTTTATCAATCACTTAAATTTTTTTGAATTTCTTTATCAACCATTAATGTTAACTTTTTTTCTTATTCGTCACTCCTATACATTTGGGGCTTTGAAAAATACTTTTCTGCCCTTCTTTCAATTTTTACTAAATTTTATTATTATTCATTTTAGTGAATGTTGTTTGGTTGTGAGGCATCTAAAATTTCACAAAAAAAATTTACTTACAATTCAAATTTTAAAATTTAATATGAACTCATTTTATTTCCTTTTAAGCTTATGGGCTATAATATGAATTTGTGAGATAAAATTGATTTTTATAATATTCACTAAAATGAATAATAAGAAAAATTAGTAAAAAAATGATTGTGAGGCAAACAAGTTTTTTTCAAGCTTCTATAAATGCATAAGAGTGGTGGATAAGGAATGAAAGTTAATATTAGTGGTTGATAAAAAAATTCAAAATTTTGAGTGACTAATAAGAAATGGGTATAATTGATCCTACTGATGTAGTATTGTCCACGTCCGACGCGGAATGTGGCATTGGTCCTGGTGCAAATCAGCTTGAACCGGCTGCAGTGCGGTGAATCACCTTCCCGCCGGAAGGAACGACATCCCCTGCCGCACTGTCCACTGCCGTGAAGTCACTGCCGCATGGGCTGCGCGAGTACCTGGGCCCACATGTCAGCGACGTGCAGTAAGGAGCAACGCGGCAGACGTTTCGTTTCCCGCCGGAAGAGATGTGATAAATTGCTGAAAGCACCGCGAGAGAAAAAAGGACAAACTTGATGCGCCCCCCCCCCCCCATCTGCAACAAGAACTGCAAGCACAGACAACACTTGTAAGGTAGTAGAACGATTAGAAGCAGCAGACATCACCATGGCACACAGGTTCACGTTTCGTAGGAATCCAAACCAATGAAACAAGAGTTAGCAAGATAGCAGAGAAGCCCACCGAAATGGACATGGACCGGAGTAGCCGCTAGAATCAACAGGACTTGACTCCGTGCACTGTGAGTAAAAAGACCGGCATAAATGGGTCTACCGGATTGCGATGCTGCTGACTTTGAAGTCTGGTCTTTGTGAGTAAAAAGACCGGCATAAATGGGTCTACCGGATTGCGATGCTGCTGACTTTGAAGTCTGGTCTTTCTTTTCCTTTTCATGCTTTTACGTACATGCATTGGAACTTGAAATTGAAAGCATTTGATGTAACAGGAGAAAGAGAAGTGATTTTGGATGGCAAACATCATCCTGACTTGGTGTTTGGAGGCTATCAACACTTATGGCATTAGTTTTGAGGCACAATCCTTTCAAGCGGACTCCAAAGTGGCATGATACGAATTTTCCCAAGGCTACAGGTGAAAGTGAAACCCAACAACAGGCACCAACTCATATAGTGCTACCACTAGGGGCAGGGAAAAAATAAGGAAAGCAAAATTTGGTGCTTTTACCCAAAAAAAATGTATAATTAGCATGTAGTTGTATAAATTTGCCAGAGTATTTATTAGGAATAATTAAGAAGGAAGGGAAAAGAAGGCACCTATCAAGTGGCTGACAAGAATAGTTTTGGTGTAATGTAACAATAAAACATTCACACTCGTTTCCAAAAACCATGTTACTATCAAGCAGTGGAATACGGCAGGAATTCCACTGGCAACTGGAACTCCTTGAAAAGTAACTGCCATGTCAAGCACGGCACTAGTCCTTCTTTGAGGAATGGACACATTACTCCTCCTGAGAGCTTAACTCATTTCAAGGACAATCAGCATCCACCTTGTCCACCTTCATCTCCATAACCTTCCATGGACTTCCCCAAATTTCTTCTCGTCGGGCTGCTGCTCTCTCTTCTCACTGCTGCATCTTATTCGGCCACATCATGGGATGATCGGGACTTCTTAAAAACTTGTTCATCACATCGATGCAGCAAGCATGGACCAGAGATCCGGTTCCCGTTTCGGCTATCAACCCGGCCCTCATCATGCGGTGCACCAGGAATGCAGCTATCATGCTCTGGGCACGACACAGTCCTGGATCACCTGGTTCTTGGTGCCTGCAAAGTGACTGCGATATATTACAGGTATGGTGTCATGAATGTCATCCCGCTAGCAGACTTATCATCACGCTGCCCACTTCAGAAGCTCATCTCAACAAATCAATCAACTGATTTGTACAAACCGATTGCAAATGAAGATTCAGTGCTAGTAGGTTGCCCAACAGATTTTGAAGCAGGAAGCCAAGATGGTATTGTCGGCCCAAGCTCTTGCTTAAGCCTCAATAATAACGCACGCCAGTCCTGGTACCTCGTGGCTCCTGAAACAGATATGTCTACACTTCCCAAGGGCTGCAAAGTGGTTGCAAACGGCATCCCAATTCCCTACACATACGACAAAAATGGTCGAAGGTACAACACTCCATTCTTTGCCAAATCACTGTTCAAAGAAAAGGCATACAAGACTATCAACTTTGGTGAAACCTCGTTCAATTGGAATCTTAACAACATCACCAGAGCATGTCAAAGGTGTGAACAGGAAGGGCAACATTGTGGATTCAGTTCAAACAGGAGGCAAGCATTCTGCCTGCATCCCGGTATTGTTTTCCCAGCCAGGTCCCATCTGTTGTGGTGTTCCATTTTAAGTTGTACCAAAACCGATGTAGAGTCATCAAATGGTGTACCTTTTGGGACACAATAAAACTGTAGAATCACCCATGGACTCATCTTTACAGAAATTCGGCCACAAGATGCAGGTGTTGAATTATGAGGGTGATAAGTTTACTTTTATAAAGTTCTCGAATAAACAAGAAAAAATACATAAGACACATTTGCACAAGGATAGAGCAATCATTAGTAATGTGGAGGGTGGTTTAATTATGAAAGCTTGTATCCATTTCAGGTGGCATCCAATGGGTTAATAGTTCATATATAACACAGTTACATGTACTAATATAGATCCCACATGAGAGAAAGTATTTCACAAATGTGTAAACTGTTGCTATATTGTATATTCTTTTTAGTAAAACTAAAACATTGCAAAAAAAAAGGTCAAAAAATAACTTTTTATTTAGTGACAAGTAGTGAATTAAATTCTGGTAAAAATTTCTACTATTGAACTAGAGTAAATAATACAGATACATGGAGACATCCCTATTCATAATAATGGGGATAAGAACAGTATAGCACCTAAGGTCAAATGTCAACTACTGGTTTCTGGGAGCATGTTAAAAGTAATTTTCTTTTTATTGTCAAATTAAAACATGGGAAGACTAATTTTTTTGTCTTCATACTTGCAGGCTCACATGTTATCCTCATTTCAGGTAAAATGCAACTGAAACTTTACTCATTCAAGTTAGATTTTTTTTTTTTGGGGTGTTGCCATCACCCAACTTTTATGCAATCATGTTCCAAAAGAGCAACTATATTGTTTTCCAAACAAGAAATTTCGCTGTGTACAACACAGCCCGTATATCCTAACGCAGCTAGCTCATTTCCTTTCTTTTCATTCAGCTACAATGTCGGTAGGCACTTTAATTGTTCTGGTGGCCACTGCACTTTATCTGTCCCTGAAGAAAAGATATAGTGAAGCCATTCATTTGAAAGTTGAAATGTTTCTCAAGGCATATGGCACATCAAAACCCATACGGTACACTTTCTCTGAAGTTAAGAAGATAGCAAGACGGTTCAAGGAAAAAATAGGCCAGGGTGGGTTCGGAAGTGTCTATAAAGGACAGCTGCCAAATGGTGTGCCAGCGGCGGTCAAGATGCTGGAGAACTCAACAGGAGACGGAGACGAGTTCATCAATGAAGTAGCAACGATTGGACAAATCCACCACGCAAATATTGTCCGCCTCCTGGGGTTTTGCTCTGAAGGGACAAGACGTGCGCTTATTTATGAATTCATGCCTAATGAGTCACTTGAAAGATACATATTCTTGCATGATTATAATATTTCTCAAGAGCTCCTGATACCTGAAAAAATGCTAGATATTGCTACAGGCATTGCAAGAGGAATGGAGTACCTGCATCAGGGATGCAACCAGCGCATCCTCCACTTTGACATCAAGCCTCACAATATCTTGCTGGACTACAACTTCAATCCAAAAATTTCAGACTTTGGCCTTGCAAAGTTGTGTGCAAGGGACCAAAGCATTGTTACCTTGACTGCAGCAAGAGGCACTTTGGGCTATATAGCCCCAGAGTTATATTCTCGCAATTTCGGCGAGATTTCATACAAGTCAGATGTTTACAGTTTTGGCATGCTGGTGCTAGAGATGGTGAGTGGAAAGAGGAACTCAGACCAAAGTATTGAGAACCAAAACGAGGTATACCTCCCAGAATGGATATATGAGAGAATAATCACTGGGCAGGACATAATACTTACTAGGGAAACAACAGAAGAGCAGAAAAAAATGGTGGTACAGCTGGCTATTGTGGCCCTCTGGTGTATCCAGTGGAACCCCAGAAATCGGCCATCAATGACAAAGGTGGTAAACATGTTAACAGGAAGGTTACAGAATCTACAGATACCACCTAAACCATTCATCTCGTCTGAAAGCCATTCAATGGTGTAAAACATGGAGAACATGCTAGTGTGATTTTTAGTGAATATAAGTTCTCAGGATGTGCCTACTCCACGTGTTAGCATGGTAATGCCTAGCACTAGCATTTGGATCACTCTGCTATATTATAGTATCAGCCACACTAGAAACAATATCACTCGGACATATTTTCATATTCCTGTTTGATTTTGTGTGATCAAAAAATCTGTTGCCAATTTCTATGATTTCACATTGTGGATTGCTCATCTGCCTTTGAACATCTCGGTAAAGTGTTCTACTAATCAAATTCATGGGTACGGGTTAGGCTGAGTATTCACTAAAATCAATTGCGCGTGTGTGTTACCGTATACGGGTAACATAACCATACAACGTGCGCTGGTGCATTGGTATGCATTTGAGATCTACGATTCTCAAATCCAGGAAAGCAAGAGCGAAGGGTTACCTTCGTCAGTGCTGAGTAGGATGCGAATCCGTAGAGCAGCACACCAGTTGCCGTAGGACGCCCTCAGCGGGGCAGAGGGCGGTGGGAGGTGGGGCCCGCCGGTCCAGCATTTGGGAGGCGGTGACTCTTGCTAACCCGCGGCCAAGCTAAGCATGTGGGTTGTAGGATTTCATTGCTCGGTGGCGGCGATCAGCGGCAAAGAGGCGGTGCGGTTCCTCGCTCGGAGCGGCGCCGGCTCGGCTGGGTGGGGTGCAAAGAATGGAAGCGCTCGTTGTCGGGGGCGGCGCGGGGATCCGGCGACGGCGGTGTGAGCTCGCGTAGTGGCGAGCGGTAAGCGCGTGGAGATACAGCCCCTGGGCCCAGTTCGGTCCATGTAGAAATGTAACTGTGCTTCAGTTCAGAATGGAAACAAAATTCAGATTTTAGAGCCAAGAACTGAAAGCTCTCTCCTCTGCTTTCTTTTTTAAGCTGAAGCTTTTAAACTTTTAGAAAAACTAGTTGATGGTTAGTTAAAAAGTTGACTGATAAAATTTAGATGTCAACTTTTGTAATATAAATTTAACTTTTCTGCACACCAAAAGCTAATAAAAAGCCTTCGATGAGCTTTTAAGCTTTCAGTTTATTTCTGCAAAAATTAGTTTTTCAATGTTTCAAAAGTGAGCATTTTAGAACCTTGTTTGTTACAGCTTCTCAGTTTTTTTCTTTTTAACTGAAAAAACAGATGCTGAAACAAAGAGGCCCTAAATTTCACATTAGAATTCAGAGTTCATATTTCAACTGCACATCAGATTACAAATTCAATCAAGTTCAGATCAGTATTACAAAAGTTCAGGTTTTGTTCAGCTTTCCTTCTGAGGGCTTGTTCATTTATTTTCTAATCCACTTGTGGATTATGGGGTTATTCAGTTGTATTTGTTTCAGAGAGAATTGGAGAGAAATGGGAAGGATTAAATTCTGATGTAGCTTATGAGGGAATGAATTCTCCTCAATCCATATCAATCCACCCTCACAGCTGGAATAACCGAATGGGCCCTAAAAGAAGATTGAATCCACTACTCTCTAGTTGTGGATTAAATTCACCTCAATCTACTCCCATCCAATCAAAAGCAAACCGAATATGCTCTTAGCTAACTTCAACCCCTCGGCTCGGAGAGTGCTCGTCCGTCTGACTCTTGTCAGACCATCTGTGGTATTCTTGGCCCTGTCCAGATCTCATCCAGACAGCAGGCTGCTGCCGATCTTGTACAGTGATGCTTATATAGAGTGCATTCCCTCTCTATCGAACATGTAGGCCTCCTTTGGAACACAAGAATTTTTCTTGTTTTTTGTGCTTCTCTTGTGAAATTAAACTGATTCCTGTAAGAGTCCTGCAAAAATCTTGCATTCCAAAGAAAGCCGTAGCTGAGCCATCGGTAGAAGAAGCACAAAAACTAAGCAAAATTAAAAGGAAAAACAGCAAATGTAGTCGCATTGCAGTGTCCTATAATCTTAATAGCAACAAAAGCTGCAAATCTTTGCAGGAATAAAACAATAGCAATCACCAAATCTTTCCCATGTAAAACATGCTCCAGCATAAACATTAGGAGTAGCGAGCACTGCTGATTGTTGCACACAACACGACCACATATTCCACGCATGAGATTCTGACAAGTCAAAAACTAACAAACAAAGTAAAATTAGCGGTGTTAATATGTGCATCTTAGGTTAACCTGTGAATCTCTTTTGTTCAAAAAATGAACTAGTTTTTCAAAAGTGGAGTAGATTTTAAAAAGTTAGTTTATTTTGTTGAACTAGAGAGGTTTGGAGGGTAACCTAATTGCTTTTAGTTTTCACTCCTATGTAAAATAGTTCTTGCGCCATAAATTTAAAGAGTGCTGTGAAAACCACACGTGTACACATTTCACTCATCCTCCTCTTGTATATCATCTAGTTCAGATGACAAATAACAAGAATCCACTATAGGAATCTGCTCACCGCCGTCACAAAAGAATGGCCTCGAAGGCATTTCCAGGTCATTGACGTCGGACTCGAGAATTTCTATGACCTCACTAATCGCCGGTCGATCATGAGAGTTCATCTGGATGCACCAGAGTCCAACAATGCACAACTTCTTCTCCAACTCATGCATATCAACAGCAACAGAAATCTTCCCCACTTGTTCAACTAGTCTGTCAAACACCCAGGATGGGTAGTAATTCTGACTTGAGTTTGCTACGTTTGGATCTACATTCCTTCGCCCTCCGGCCATCTCTAACAGCAGCATGCCGAAGCTGTAAACATCAGAATTGCTCGAAATGGCACCAAAACTTCTTGACACCTTTGTAGACAGAGCCGTATCCTCCTTGGCCGAGCCTATCTCTGAAATGACTTGTGATAGCAGTGATTTCTGCGTAGGAAAATCTCAATGGACCATCGAGCACTTGCTGCATCCTGAGAAACTTCTCGACTGCATCGATTGCTATCTTTGTTTTCAGTACTTGTGGGCAAGGAAGGCAAAAATTGCTATGGGCATCAACACAAACCTGCAAACAACTGCATATAACAAGTTTGTTTATTAGCGTTTTAGAGAGAATGTTTTAACACAATAAAATGATGGTAATAAGATGATTTATGTAAATCTGAAGTACCATGAACAGAATTCAGGAGCCACGTGGCACACTGTATAGATGTACTGCTAATCTCGATCCGCCAAGATGTGGCAACAGTAGTTGATCTAAGCTGTGGAGCTATGCAGTATAAGAAAGGCAACTGATTAAGCTGGCGCAAAATTGTTTGTCTTATTGCTCTGGTATTCCTTGTTTCGTATAGGTAAGAGCTGCAAGACGGTACCAGAGCAAACAAACACTTTTTTAGTTTGAGGTACTCAAGAGTGTGTGTTTATGTATAAGGAAACGGCTCTCACCTGATTTCATCTACCATGCACTCTAGGACACTATAACGCGTAACCGAGCCAGGAAGTTCCACTGCGAATCCTTTCTTCATGGCTTCAACAACATCGGCATAACTTGCATTCTCTGGCACTGTAATTTCGGACCCGCCCAAAGGTAACACGTTGATGAAAGGTAACTGCATGAAGGCCCAAAATTCCGAGCAAACCAACTGTAGGTCCAGGTTAACACGTAGATGAATGAATAAGTTGTGCTCAGGCAACGGACAGACCTGTATCTACTGTCGTTTATTTCCTGTGAACAGTTAACAAATGTAGCCTGCACCGGTGGATTACAATAACTGTATTCATAGGCATGGTTATCCCACCGAGGAAGGGGGCAGCTGCTCTGCATGCTGAAGTCGGTGTCGACGACCCAGAAATAAGGTCCAGTATAGTTGATGCTAACCAAGTAGTAAGGTCCAGTATAGTTGATGCTAACCAAGTAGTATGTCCCACTTCCCATGCGAATTGTGGCATTGGTGTCAGTGCAAACCAGTTCATACGGCCGCAGTATGGTGAATCACCTTGAAGACGAAAGGGGTATGATATATTGCTGAATGCACTGCAGGAAAAAGGAGAACAAACTTGATTTATGTCCCCCAACATCTGCAACAAGAGCTGCAAGCATAGAGAATAAAGTCAACGCTTATAAGGCAGTATAACGATGAGATGTACTAGCAGACATCGCCATGGCAGGCAGGTTCATGCCTCAGAAATCCGAACCAATGAATCGAGAGAAGGCAAGATAAGGGAGTAGAAAATTCCACCGAAATGGGTGGCAGCAGCCGCTATAATCAAAAAAGACGTCTTGACTCTGCTCTGTGAGTAAAAAGACCGGCATAACTGGGTCTACCGGATTGCGATGCTACTGACTTGTAAACTCTAGTCTTCCTTTTCCTTTTCCTTTTCATATTCTTATATGCATTGGCACTTGAAATTGAAAGCCTTTGATGTAACAGAAGAGGAAGAAAGAATATTATCCTTTAATTGAAGTGATTTTGGACCGTCAAATATCGTCCTAACTTGGTGTTTGGAGGCTATCAACATTTGTGGCATTAGTTTTGAAGTGCACTCCTTTCAAGCGGACTGCAAAGTGGCATGAAAAGAATTTCCCCCACATTGGCACCAAATCTTTCCCCTAAGCAAAGCATGTTCCAATCCAGCATAAACATTACTAGTAGCGAATATTGCTGATTACTGCACACTGAATATGACTACATATTACACGCCTGAGATTCTGACAAGTCAAATACAAATAAGAATAGTAACATAGTTCTTGCGCCATAAATTTAAGTGTGCTTGCACATCCACACATGTACACATTTCACTCATCCTCCTTTTGTATATCATCAAGTTCAGATGATAAATAATAAGAATCCACCATAGGAATCTGCTCACCACCGTCACAAAAGAATGGCCTCGAAGGCATTTCCAGGACGTTGACATCAGACTCGAGCATTTCTATGACCTCACTCATCGCCGGTCGATCATGAGACTTCATCTGGATGCACCAGAGTCCAACAACACATAACTTCTTCTCCAACTCATGCATATCAACAACAGCAGAAATCTTTTCCAAGTGTTGCTCGACTAGTCTGCCATACACCCAAGACGGGTAGTAATTCTGACTTATGTTTGCTAGGTTCAGATTTGCATTCCTTCTCCCGCCAGCCATTTCTAACAGTAACATGCCAAAGCTGTAAACATCATATTTGCTCGAAATGGCACCAAAGCTCCTTGACACCATCTCGGGAGCTATATATCCAATCGTTCCCCGCATAGCGCTCAGTGGCACGAAACTATTGTCCCTTGGGAACAGTTTGGCGAGCCCAAAATCAGCGACTTTTGGAACAAAGTTGTGATCAAGAAGTATATTGTGAGGTTTGATGTCAAAGTGCAGAATCTGCATATCACACCCATGATGCAGGTAATTGATACCCCTTGCAATGCCCAAAGCGATCTCGTTGAGCTTGTTCCAGGAGAAACTCCTCTCGGATGAAAAGATATACTTGTCGAGAGAACCATTAGGCATGAACTCATAGACAAGCGCCCTCCTCATTTCCTCGGAGCAGAAACCCATCAGACGCACCACATTGACATGGTGGATCCTACCAATTGTGGAGACTTCGCTGATGAACTCCTCTCCATTGCATCTGGAGTTGTTTAGCATCTTGACGGCAACATGTACATTGCCTAGAAGCAGGGCGCCTTTGTAGACAGAGCCGTATCCTCCTTTGCCGAGCCTATTTCTGAAATGACTTGTGATAGCAATGATGTCTGTGTAGGCAAATCTCAATGGACCACCGAGCATTTGTTGCATCCTCAGAAACTTCTCGACCGCATCGATTGCTATCTTTCCTTTCCAGTGCTTGTGGGCAAGGAAGGCAAATATTGCTATCGGCATCAACACAAACCTGCAAACAACTGCATATAACAAGTTTGTATATTAGCGTTTTAGAGAGGATGTTTTAACATAATAAAACGATGACGATAAGAAGATGTATGTATATCTGAAGTACCATGAACACATTTCAGGAGCCATGTGGCAAGTGGTATAGATCCACTGCTAATGCCAGTCAGCCTAGTTATGACAACATTAGTTGATCTAATTCCTTGAGCTATGCAGCAGAAGAAAGGAAAGTCAATCATAAGAATGTCTACAATCTGGTATTTCTTTGGTTCTTCTCGGATTGTGCTGCAAGACGGTACCATAGATCACGGAACGGATTACAGAGGTAATCTATGCTTTTGAGTTTCTAGAAGTGTGAGTGAAAAAAAAGAGAGATGAACAGGCACTCACCGGATCGACTCCGCAAAACACTCTCTGACACCGCGCAGTGAAAGAAATGGTAGGGCAAACCCTTTGCTCATGAATTTTACAACATCTTCATAGCTTGCATCCTCTGGCACTGTTATGTTAGCAGCGCCCAAAGGTGTCGTGGCCAGGTAACCGCACGAGGGCTTGAAATTTTTAGCAGAGCTAGAGTAGTAGCCAAGAGTTAACACGTAGATGAAAAAATCAATGGTGCTCAAGCAATGGACAGGCCTGTATCTACGGTCGTTGATTTGCTGCGAACAATTAACAAAGGTAGCATATCCATAGGGAGCAAGTAATTCAGCACGGTCATCCCACCAATGATAATCCCACCTAGGAAGGGGGCAACTGCTCTGCATGCCCAAGTTAGTGTCGACAACCCAGAAATAAGAACTGAAATCATCAGTAGAATGGTTGATTCCAAGCACGTAGTATGTTCCACTGCCGATGCGAACTGTGGCGTTGGTGGTAGTGCAAACCAGCTCATACGGACCGCAGTCTGGTGAGTCACCTTGCCGACGGAAGGGATATGACAAATTGCTGAAAACTCCGCAGGAGAAAGGAGGACAAATGTGATGTCGTGCCCCTACATCTGCAACAAGAACTGCAAGCACAGAGAACAGAGTCAAGACTTGTAGGGTAGCGGAACCATGAGAAGCAGCGGACACCATGGCAACCAAGGTTCGCTTCATGAACTGCAAAAGCGACTGAAAGATAAGCAAAAAGTTTGCTTCATGAACTGCAGGAACAGAGAATAGAGTCAAGACGGAAAGAAGGCGCCAGAGATAAGACATTGGCCCTGTTTGGCAGGGTTGGCACTACTTGTTAAAATAAGTTGCGAGTAAAACGACCCAGCCAGCATAATTGGCTAGACTTGACTTGACTGATGCCGCTGACTTGTAGTCTTCCTCTACATTTTCTTTTTCATTTTTTATTTGCATAGGCACTTGGAAGCCTTTGATTGGACTGGATAGGAAAAGAGAAGATTACCATTCAGTTATAGATTATCATCATGCTTGGATTTTGATTGAGAAATATCATGCCTATGCGCCTGTTCCAGAAAAAATTCTTTGTAGGAGGTCTGTAAACCACCCATCAACAGCCTTGACTGGATTGAGGCTATATAGCCGTGGGCACTGCTTCTTTGATGATCATGGCGATGGGCGTACGCCAGAGCCTGACACCCTATGGTCCTGTAGCAATAAATTCCAAAAATATGCAGTACCAGAAATGGAGGCCAATCAAAAGAATGTCCAAAATCTTGTATTTGACACCTGTAGTATTCGGTCGTTCGCTGCAGGAATGAAGTGACAGAAACCGAAGGGAATTACAAATCAAAGAGAACCAACGCTCTGGGATGAGATACTCAAGAAATGTACTTATGTCAGAAAATGGGATCATCATATAGGAGTACCTACTAAAAATTGCCAAAACATGGAGAACATGCTAGTGTGATTTTTAGAGAATATAAGTTCCCGTGCCTACTCCACGTGTTAGCATGGTAATGCCTAGCACTAGCATTTGGACCACTCCGCTATCTATAGTATCAGCCACATGAAGTTAAGACTTCTTCAGCTTTGGCCATGTAATAACTAAGTATACTTAACTAGAAACAATATCACTCGGACATATTTTCATATTCCTATTTTATTTTGTATAATCAAAAAATCTGTTGCCAATTTTTATGATTTCACATTGTGGATTGCTCATCTGTCTTTGGCCTTGTTTGGTACAGCTGGAACTTAATAAAAAAGCAACTTATTTTTTCAGCGGGTGAAAAGCAGCTGAAAAATAAGCTGCTGTTTAGTTCATTCTGAGAAGCTGCTGAACTAATAAGCTGTAAAATAAGTTTGCTATTTGGCACAGCTTCTGCTTATTTCTATAAATAAGCTGAAAATAAGCTGTGCCAAACATGCCTTTGAACATCTCGGTAAAGTGTTCTACTTTTAAAATTCATGGGTACGAGTTTGGCTGAGTACTCATTAAAATCAATTACGCATGTGTGTCACCGTATACGGATAACATAACCATAAACGTGCGTGGGTGCATTGGTATGCATTTGAGGTCTACGATTCTCAAATCCAGGAAAGCAAAAGCGAAGGGTTACCTTCGTCAGTGCCGAGTAGGATGCGAATCCGTAGAGCATCACACCAGTTGGACGCCCTCACCGGGGAAGAGGGCGGTGGGGGGAGGGCCCCGCCGGTCCGACATTTGGGCGGCGGTGACTCTTGCTAACCGGCGGCCAAGCTGGGCGTATGGGTTATAGGATTTCACTGCTCGGTGGCGGCAATCAACGGCAACAGAGGCGGTGCGGTTCCTCGCTCGGAGCGGTGCCGGCTCGGGTGGGTGGGGTGCGATGAATGGAAGCGCTCGTTATCGGGGGCCCGGGATTCGGCGGCGCCGGCGACGACGGTGTGAGCTCGCGTGGTGGCGGGCGGGGTGCGCGAGGAGATACAGCCCATGGGCCCAGTTCGGTCCATGTCGAAATGTAACTGCAGCTTCAGTTCAGAAAGGAAGCAAAATTCAGACTTCAGAGCCAAGAACTGAAAGCTCTCTCCTATAGTACGAGTATCTATTAAAATTCACCTCAGAATGCAGAGTTCATACTTCGACTGCGCCTCATATTACAAATTCAATCGACTTCAGTCATCTTCGCTCCTTAAAAAATACAGTTTTCCTTTTTTAAATACACAAAGATTAGTTATACTACATATACATAAAAAATAATATAGTCAGATTATCTCTTTTATAAATCTGACGAGTAAAATCTCTCCACGTACACCTCTTACAAATCTAATCTTTTACAAATTTAATGCATGAGCTCTTTCGAATCTCTCAAATCTTGAGCCACACAGACCATCGTTAGTTAAAAAACACAACTAATCAAAAAATATATATATATAATCTAAAAAAGTTATTAAAAAATGAAACAAACTCATTCTATTAAATTGGAATGTGGTACGGGGGTGCCATGATCTCATGAGGGCGACGCATCCAAGTTGACTCTTTTTCTTTTAGTTTTTTATTAGTTTCGTTGGATTTGCTATTTTTTAATCCCTATCTCTACTTTTTAGATTTTATTCATATTCCACTGCTATTTTAATGGCTAATAACTGTGTGTTGATACCTCGCATATTTTATTGAAAAATTGTATGCTAACATTATGATAATTTATAGTGAAAAAATGATAAACTTTAAATTTTAATATTAACATATTTTTTAAATTAATATTCTTTTCGTACATCATAGCGTTAGCAAAGACATCGGAACGCCACTTATATGTTCTATATATTTAGAATTCACTTATTTCCTGATATGTACGCCTGACAAAACATTTCAAACAAACATGAGTTAAATTACGTGTACATAAAAAAAAATATACTCAGAGTTGTTCTTTTTATAAATCTGATAGATGAAATCTCCGCACAAATACCCATTACAAATCTAACAGATCCAAATCTCCGAGATTCTTAAATTCACAAAGATCATTGTTAGTTAACAAATACAACTATAAAACAAATATATGAGATCCCAAAAAAGCGGTTGAAAAACAAAACAAATTTATTTTAGTTAATATTAATATTAATGATAAATAATAAGAAACTTCAAATTTTAATATTAATATATTATTTTCTTAAGTTAATATTTTTTCTTAAAATGTAGCGTTAGAACGGGTATTAATGCTAGTGTTATAAAAGTTTAGGTTATGTTCAACCTTTTTGGCACAACATTTCTCATCCAAAATCAGGAATAACTTCCATGACATTCTTGCTCTCTCAAGTCTATCTAGGCACTATTCTTGTTCCCTCCATAATCCGTACTCTACCTCCTTTGAAACTCGGGAATATTCTCATATCCTGTGTTTTTTTTTAAAATTAAATTAATTTCTATGAAATTTCTGTGAAATTCATGCAATTCAAAGGAGGCTAAAAAAACTCCCTGCAATCTCTTAACTTCCATTAGATGGAACACCGCTCCTACCGTTACCCAATAAACCGAGGCTCGGACCACCTACAAACATCCTCGCACCCGTACCTTAACCATTCCAGTCACAGCTCAAATTACAGTGCCTAGTACTTGCTCGTGCAAACGAAAACAGGAGCAACGAACAAACCATGTAAATGCAGTACAAGGACCGATCACCAAACCGTTCGCCCACCCAATTCATGTCTGCCATGCCTGCATCGTAAGCACATCATGATTAGAGCTAATGGACCCCTGTGAAATTAGCTAGCCCTGATCCTGAACCTGAACCACCTCAAGCAGTTTGGTCGGAAGACATTGTTCGTTCAGATGGACCTTCGATTCAGTTCAGGGCCACACGCCATGTGCTGCGAACCAGCCCTATCGAATGGGATCCGTCGTACTCCTGCGTCATCTCAGTCTCAACAGCAATGGTGATTGCGTTAGCGTGAACACTCCCAGGTCCATCGAACTTGCTGAAGATGCTGAGGATGAAGGACGGAAGGGGGAGAAAATGGTGTTGCTGTTCTGTCTGCTGTGTGCTGAAGTCTTTTGGCGCTGAAATCTGGTAGTAGTAAGGAGTTTTTGGTGAAGCTTATGAGGGATGATTTTGTTAATGGTTATTATAAATTATGTTATAATTTCTATCAAACATCTAAAACTCATAAATGATTATGTATACAATCATCTATAATCACTTTTAAATTTGTACTAGCACCTACAAGTTACAAATAATAGTTTTTTATTACTTTTCTATTCTCATCACCTATAATCCATATTGAATAAGTTTTTTTTTTCAAACACTCTTGACATAAAAAATAGATTATATAAATAAGTTAGATAAGTGATTTTTATAAATAATGTAAAGTGTGAGTAATTTAATCATAATCCTACCAAAGCGCCCCTAAGCTTTACCCCCGCTGTGTCTGCTAACCTGTACTCCGTCTCTAGGTCATGGACAGCGGATTTGTCGTGTCGGCACCGGTCCACACGTGTGCCTGCTTGCCCAGCGCATGCATGGTGTGCGTGTCCAGGATGTAATGCTGATAAATCATTCAGAATATTTTAGAACTCATCGCTCTGGTGCTAATGAAGTGCCTAAACCTCGGACCATTTTCGCATGTTACTGAAAATTGGCGGAGCAAGACTGAAACGCGGAGCTTCATGTGCTAACTGATGTTTTTATTTTTATATGAGTATATATTTGTTTGGCAAGGGCAACTGATGCTTTTTTTTATCCTTCTGATCTCAGAACAAAGTGAGAAATTCAGGGATCGATTTCAGAGCCACGGCGATGATTGATGACCGTCCTGAACTTTTCTCTGAAGCTTGAAGCTGAGGATGTAGGATGGTCATCCAGTTCAGAATCATGTGTTTTCTCATAAAATTGTAAATCATGTGATTCTTACCTGTAGTAGTACATTTGCAGAACTTCACCCAGGAACCAAAGCTCAAAGAATATATCATAAGAATCGATCAGACATGAAGTTAAAAAATGAAGATATAAAAAAAATACTAAAAAGGAGATCGAAATCTGATTAAAATAAAAGGGGAGAACGATGTAAGAAGCATCGCACTTAATTCGATGTTGATAGAACAGGGTACAAGGGAGCCCTCCACACTGATTGATGTATGCTGAAAGCCCAGGCACTCCAGCCAGCAGCCTTACTGTCCAGAACCCACTGCCCATAAATGTATGTGAACTGCATGCATGCTTCCAAACAATCCCCATGCTATAATGTATCTATATGCAAATTCCATCAAGCCAAACGGTACACATGTTATGGATTGAATAGCAATTAATGAAGAAACAAAATTGGCATGATTATTGTTCTGTAGGAACGAACGATTGCCATGGATCAGACATATACGAATAGGTAGAATTTTTTTTCTTTGATGAATACTTTTCATGTTTATTACTTCATGTAGACTTTAGTTCTTTTTAAACTAGACTTATTGTTCTAATAACAAGTTAACAACAATCCCTTTTAAATATGGAGGGAGCAACTCTGAAAAAAAAATGCAGTAGAAGTAAGGTGGATTAAGTATCAGCCAAATGAAAATAGAGGTGTACTTGATTGGTCATTGACAACTTAGAAGCACACAGTAGATATTTAATATCCTATTAGACTCCTTCAAACGTGTCGTAAACATGACGTAAAGCAACTGCATTATGGGTTACAATTAGGCGGCTGTTCTCAAACTACTATAGCAATGTCGTGTTCATGCATTTGTCATGTCTCTTTAGGACCATTCCCCTATCATTCTTGTGCCAGGCTAGGGCAACCAAATGTAATCAGATCAGTGCCGACACTCCCTATAAATATGTGCCCCGCAAGCATCTCAAAACACAAGCAGCGTAGCCTGCGATCGATACTGCATTCCTGAGTAACAACTGTAGGCACCATAGATATCTGTAGAAAAAGAGAGAGAGAGATGGCGAGAGATGAGGCCGCCGTAGCAGCGATGCCTGAGAAGCTGAAGCTGTTCGGTGGAGTGCTGGCCCTGCAGTTCCTGCTCGCAGGATTCCACATCGTCAGCAGGGCTGCACTCAACATGGGCATCAGCAAGATCGTGTTCATCGTGTACAGGAACGTCATCTCCCTCGCCTTGCTCGCCCCCTTCGCCTACTTCCTTGAGAAGTGCGTGAAACCAACTCGTACCATTTTTCACTTAGCAGCTACTTATGTTTTTACAACTATTTGCACTATTGTATCAGAAAACTACAATTTTTGATATCAACTTCAAAAAACTACAACGTTCTTTTGTGCCTGGTCCCACATGTTAGCCTTACAAAAAATTTAGTCACTTGAGGCTTATATGTGGGTCCGAACATCAAAGTTGTAGTTTTCTGATACACTGGTCAAAATAGTTGTAGTTTTCTAAAATTGACATCAAAAGTTGTAGTTTTCTGATATAATGATGCAAATAGTTGTAGTTTTATAAAATTTACTCTATATTTTATTTGTCATCAGAATTATAATGTTTTCTGATGTCTGTGTGCGTGTTTAATTGTTAATTTGTTTACACTACGGTTGATTCATTTCAGGAAAGATAGGCCACCACTCACCTTCTCTTTGCTGGTGGAATTCTTTCTTCTAGCATTGTGTGGGTAAGTAAAACGGACGTACCCGTATAACACCAAACTCATGTCAATTGGACTGACAGTCAACTGTATGTTCAGGATAACTGCAAACCAGGGCTTCTACCTCCTGGGGCTGTACCATCTGTCGCCAACCTACGCCTCTGCTATACAGAACACCGTTCCTGCAATCACCTTCGCCATGGCCGCCGTCCTCAGGTGAGCTCATGCAGTCTTCATCACCAGCTCACCGCAGCCAGACCAGTGTACTACGTACGATGCAGTTTTCACTGAAGAAGTTTTGTTTGCTCTCGATCAACGATTGTGCAGGCTTGAGCAGGTGGACCTGAGCAGGAGGCATGGGCTGGCGAAGGTGGTGGGCACGGTGGTGAGCATCGGAGGGGCGACCGTCATCACCCTCTACAAGGGCCTGCCGCTGTTCCATCACGATCTGAACATCAAGTCCCTCGTGCCACTGTCCTCCTCCAGCCTCATCCTCAACTGGACTCTCGGCTGTGTCTTCATCCTCGGTCACTGCCTCTCCTGGTCTGGGTGGATGGTTCTTCAGGTATCTCAGATTCAGTTACTGCATTTTTTTGACGAAAATTCAGTTACTGCGCGAGCTCAAGCGTTGCCTATGTGTTGGCGTACTAGTATTTGATGCATTTTAAATTGTGAAATTTTTGAAACAGGTTCCGGTGCTGAAGAGATACCCAGCCAGGCTCTCAGTCCTATCCCTGACCTGCATCTTCGGGCTCCTCCAGTTCCTGGCCATTGCGATCTTCACCGAGGAAGACTTGAGCAGGTGGAAGGTGCGCTCCGGAGAAGAGCTGTTCACAATCCTGTACGCTGTAAGCACCAACGCGATCTGAGAAAACAACAAAACCATATGAACGATCCCTTGTTTCGGATTAATAACTTGAAAATCTGTAGGGCCTAGTGGCATCCGGCGTCGCCTTCGCTCTGCAGATCTGGTGCATCGACAGGGGAGGGCCGCTCTTCACCGCCGTCTTCCAGCCGGTGCAGACCGTCGCCGTCGCTGTCATGGCCGCCATTATTCTGGGAGACCAGCTCTACACAGGAGGGTAAGGGCGCACACGCACTCGCACTGGTGACGAAGGGGAAAAGGATATATAACGTACAGAACCACATGGACACGAGATCGAAAGCCATATATCTACGAGACGACGAACGAACCCCATGCGTTTCTCTGACATATCTGTGTGCCCTTTATAATTCGGCAGGATCATTGGAGCCGTGCTGATCGTCGTGGGGCTCTACTTCGTGCTGTGGGGCAAAAGCGCGGAGAAGAAGGCCGCAAACAACCAAGATGTGGCGGCGCAGGGAGCTGCAGGAGACATGACGACGCGTCTGCTGCTCGGGGTAGACCCGTCGGCTAAGGACGAAGAAGCGCCCGCTGCCCTGGCTTGAGGACGAGGAGTCGAGCTTGCGTGTAGTCGTCGTGTGTGGGATTGGAGAAGTTGGTGTCAAATGATCCGGTTGTTGTAATTGTAACTGTTTTAGTCAAGGTCATGCAACCAAAAGGAAGTGTGGGTACGTTGCAAATTTGGGGCGCCATTCACACCGTTGTGGTAGAAAGTAAAAGCAATGCACTCGCTCCGCTTCTAAATTCTTGTGGTAGTTAACTTTTAATATCAATCTATTTGTCATATTCAAAAAATATTTATAATAAAATGAGTGATCAAAGATGATGTTAAAAATCAACTGCAATAATAATTTAAAAACAGAAAGTGTTAGCACAGTACCATGCACGGTTCGTGCATGTACCTTGCTGCCTACTGAAGCAATCACGTGATCCACGGAAGTAATCACAGCAGGAGATTAGTTACTTGTATTAGGGATAATCATTCCGGCCATTAGGGATAGTTTCTTGACTTGTGTTTGATACGATCCTTGCTGATCACATCTCTACACTCCATATATGCCGTTGGCCCCTGATGCAATGTAAGTGCGTACTCTCCAATCGCCTTCAGAAAGAGTATATTACGAGATGTGACGAGTTGTATACATAGTATAAAGAAAAGGACAGGACGTACCCCCGTCCTCTCACTGCTCCCAGGCCCCACACATGCATAGTCCCCTCCTGCAAAAATACGTGGCACGTACGAGGCGAACCTTCAACGAGGGCGATCCGAGGGCGCGGAAGCGCGTCCGGTCGGACGGACGTCCTCCATCCGTCTGCATTATGTATACATACTCCTATATCGCAAAGACTGAAGTCTGTCGTTCCAGTCTATCCGTTCAAGATACAGATTTATAACAGCAGCAGGGAGTAGAACTTCAGATATTTCTACTCCGATCACCATAATCCAACAGAAACGATGAAGGCAGCCATCGATGTGGACAAGACAACGAGGATCGATGATCACGCGGTTAAGACGAGCCCATGTGTCCTCCTTATACCTATCGAGCCAGACGGTGACGTTTCCTTTTCGTCGCAGGTTCCAGAGCCATTGGGGCCAGGCCTCACCAACAAAGATGGCGCAGGCTGCTGCAGGTAAAGCCGTGGCCGGTCTAGAGCAGCAGAAGAACGTGCGGAGGTGTGGAGATCAGGTAGAAAGCCCCTCGATCGTCCTCGTTACTCTGGCCTATGAAAATGTCCGTTACCACTACGGCAGTAACGTAGAGCCCTGATTGACGTGGCTAGGGACGCCGTCGCCCCCAGGCAACACGATACTGTAGCTTCGACGACGGGATCCAGATAAGTTCCGGCCCGATCGTTCACAATGAGGTCGCTTTTCCTGTCGTCGCATGAGAACAGGAGCGGCTCCATCGATCAGAGATACGCATCGACCCACATCGCTACACTGAACAGCACGCGTGCTCCACTTTTAGAAGACACGGTCACCTTCGACGTCCGGAACGGACTAGGTCAGCAGCGAAGATGCATGGGCCTGCGCTAGCTTTACAAACAACAAGCCCGTGTGTATATATCGGTGGCCTTCAAGACGATGACCGTGACAGTTTTGGAGCAGTGTTACTTGGTCCCGGGACCCCGGTCCTTGCTAGCTAGTGGGCGCGAACGTGCGTACGTCCGACAAGCTCCTATGACTCGTCGTGTTCGTGTAGTTATGTTTGGTTGCTTTCTCCAGCGAGGTCCTGCAAAATGATAATGCTTGCATGTTTTGGGTGTCAACAACAACGCATCAGTAGCATATATCTGCTGGGTTTGTTTACCGCAAGGGCAACCGGAGGACACGCGAGTCTGCTCTTGTCCGTGCCACGTTGGAGCTAAATCGGCCGGGGCCATACGTACAGCTCGTAGCAGTACCTTTGGGTGTCCTTCCGTGTCTGCACGCGCGCGCGCACGAACGGACAGAACAGCAGGAGCAGTATCTTCCGATCGATCGATCGATCGATCATCGATCGGGAAAAGGAGACAGACAGACGGGAGGCTGGACTCACGCAACAGCGATACGTACTGCTGGTACCTGTTTAGCTGAACGCCGGCACCGTATCGTGTTCGGGCGACGCGCAGCTTTCCGCCGGGTCCCGCGGTCGGAGGCCACCGGGCCGACGCCGTGTCCCGTCCACATCGTCACTTAACGCGCGCCATATCTATATCAGCTGGTGGCTAGCTACTGCTCCAGCTAGCTTGCGCACGCACGCACGCACGGCTGCTTGCGTGTGTGTGTGTGGAGAGGCGCGCGCGCGCGTGCGGTGGAGGAAGGCGACCCGTGCCTCTGATCGGAGTGTCGGAGGTCGATCGATCTCCTCGATCCGTGCCAGCGCGATCGATCGATCCGGTGTCGGAGGGAGCAAGGTTCACTGGCTCGAGGCGAAGCCACCGGCACGCACGCATGGCCCGGCCGCCGGCCATGCGTGCAGGCGTCTGCAGCAGCGGCATGCACGCATGAGTGGTCTGGCGCCATGGCGGATTGTGTGCATGACGCCATGACAAGCCAGGCACGCAAACACGCAGCGCTTTGCACGAGTGCAACAACAGTTTGTCGTTGAATGCAAAAAAATGTGGGCTTCGGTCCAGACAAACTACTGGGCCTGACACGGCCTGTACCTTGCGATTGGGCCTCTTTTTTCCACCGCCGCCGCCGCGCTTTTGCAGCCATCCGAGATCACGGGATGGAAAACGGCCGCATTCGTTCATCACGGGGGTTCCTTCCCATTGGGCTTGGGTGGCGGCGGAGCCTGCCTGCGCATGTGTTCTTCCCTCGCTGGATCCGCCCGGCGGCGGAGAAAGCCAGGCGTCAAACCGGAACAGGGAAATCAAGTGCAGCCGTTTTAGTAGTGTCTAGCCACCCTTTTTTAATTCGAAAGCGTTTTTGAATTAAAAAGAAGAGGGTAAACAGGAACATTTCAAAAACGCAGAAACGTTTTTTTTCGTCTTAATCATTTTTTGAGAATCTTTTCGTCTTAATCATTCGCATTATGGTCATTTTACGCTGAAAATACAGGTCAAAAGGTGCTTTTAGAAAAAAAAAACTCGCGTGGACATAAAAAGGATTCAGACGTAAAATAAAAGTCCGTCTACGAGTTTCTCGCGTCTGTTCCACCAACCCGCCTCCTCCTCCTCGGCATCTTCCCTTCGTATTCCACGCCGGCGCGTCCTCGACCAACCCAACCCAACCGCATGGCGATGGCGACGGCGAAGCTCAGCGCCCCGGCCACCAGCTTGCTCGCGGGCGACCGCTCCCGCCGATCCGCGCCCGCGCGCCGCGCCACGGTGATCCGCGCCGCCGCCGGCTCTTACGCCCACGAGCTCGTCACCACCGCGGTGAGTGATCCCCGCCTCCAAACCCTGCGGTTCCCTTTTTGCACGCGTGGAGTGCCGGAGAGGGATCTGGCCTCTGGGGCGTTGCATGTGTCGTATGTCGGCAATCTGTTTGGCTTCTGATGGCATATTGTTGGTATCTGGCGATCTGTGACAAGTGATGGGGACCTGCTTGGTACCACTAGAGTCGGGAAAAATCCCCTTTTTCGGAGTTTTTTCGATCTAATTAAATTCTGGGTTGAAGAAGTGGCCCTTATTTTGGTGCGTAGCCTATCTGTTGAGATTTTCTTCGACAACGAGGTATCCTAGCTCTACTGGTCAACATCTTGGGCGACCTATAGTATATAACATGCACACAAACATTTACATGGGTGAAAATTACCTTGCTCACCTGTACGATACACACTATTTATAGATGCGAGTTGACAATGACAAAGTTTCTGTCCATGGATAGGCACTTAACGTAGGCTCGACTGCTTCAGTCTATGGGCAACATTTGTATTAAAGCAGCTTAGCATGGACTGAAGGAATGAATGTAACATTAATGTCGTCTCTGAAGACAAATATGATCTTGTTCACAGTTTTGGTTCAAGTAATTAAAAGGCAGTATATTTATTCGTTTTAGCTAGCTATGTGGCTTAGGATACCTGAGTTGTTTGGACAATAGCTATGGATGATCTATTACCGTCATCTGATGCATGTCCCATTGCAATAGGGGGCAAGTGGAAAACTTGCAAGGACTGCTAACATATGATTTTGCTAGTTCTAATCTGTTTATTCAATCAGATGGAACCTAGTAATTTCTTTAGCACTTTCTTCTTTTTATATATATATAATAAAGTAGAGCTTATACTGTATCAGTTGTATTATTTCTTTCTGTTGATACATCAGTTAGTCCAAGCATGACGCCATTTTTGTTGAATATTTGTTTCCACTATGGATGTCAACATTTTTGGCTTCCTTATTGGGAGTGGTTGTGTATGACTACCTGATCTTCTAACTCATTCCTATCATCTAACTAGTGCTCTTCGCTTTGAGTTGAAGTACATTTTTCTGTTGATTTTCATGAGTGCTAGACTAATGAATATATCTTTTCTTTGCACAGAAATCTGTTGCTTCCCCGGGACGGGGTATTCTAGCTATTGATGAGTCAAATGCAACATGCGGAAAGAGATTGTCGTCCATTGGTTTGGACAACACAGAAGCCAATCGCCAGGCTTACAGGCAGCTTTTACTCACAACTGCTGGTCTTGGAGAGTATATTTCTGGTGCTATTCTTTTTGAGGAAACTCTTTATCAGTCAACTACAGATGGCAAGAAGTTTGTTGACTGCTTGAAGGATCAGAATATCATGCCTGGCATCAAGGTTGACAAGGTATGTATATATCCTGCTCTTTATAATCATGTTAGACAACAAATTGGTTCTAGCATCACAGTTCTTATTATCTATTTGTTTGGTTAAGGGTTTGGTTCCATTGCCTGGATCCAATAATGAATCATGGTGCCAAGGTCTTGATGGTTTGGCATCCAGGTGCGCTGAGTACTACAAACAGGGGGCACGCTTCGCGAAGTGGTTAGTTCATAGACTCATTACGCTTGTAGGAGTATCAACTAATTTTATCGGTTGACCCTTTCTAAAGTTGTTATGGTTTATGGATGTTTTCTAGGAGGACTGTTGTTAGCATCCCTTGTGGCCCGTCTGCATTAGCAGTCAAGGAAGCAGCATGGGGCCTTGCTCGCTATGCTGCTATTGCTCAGGTAACGCTGTAAACTTGCAATTATGGATCTTCAATCTTGTGCAAAAATCTTTAGCGAGCACTGATGAGCAGCCTTATCTAAATATATTGCCCACTTCTGCATATTTATAGTGGAATATACACCTCAATTCTGCTGCATAACTCTGCATAAAGATGGTTGTATCCGAATGAGTTTTTATTTACACAGAAGAATGTGTGAAGGAACTTTTTTTTTTAATTATCTTTTCCAACCTAGCATGTTTAAGTTTACAGTGGAGTATGCTTAGGCACCCTTAAGATGCGTTGTTCTAGAGCAGGCACTAATATGCTTGGAATGAAGCAAACAAGAAATCATGTGTCTCACTGCTACAACAAGTTTATAGTCTTTGACATTTTTAAACCTGAATAATCTTCAGGACAATGGCTTAGTGCCAATTGTGGAGCCAGAGATCCTTCTTGATGGAGACCATGGAATTGAAAGAACTCTTGAGGTGGCAGAGAGAGTGTGGTCTGAAGTATTCTTCTACCTGGCTCAAAACAATGTTCTGTTTGAGGGTATCCTGCTGAAGCCCAGCATGGTAACCCCTGGAGCTGAGCACAAGGAGAAGGCTTCACCAGAGGCCATTGCGAAGTACACATTGACCATGCTTAGGAGGAGAGTGCCACCTGCTGTTCCTGGAATCATGGTATTGATTCTTCTGTGCCTTTCTCTAACCCAGCTTCTTAACACTCACCACATGAAATCAGTCAAGACTCTGTTAGACTATGACATCACTGGTTTTATTTTGCCTGCAGTTCCTTTCTGGTGGACAGTCCGAGGTGGAGGCAACTCTGAACCTGAACGCGATGAACCAGTCTCCGAACCCGTGGCACGTGTCTTTCTCCTATGCTCGGGCTCTCCAGAACTCGGTGCTGAAGACATGGCAGGGACGCCCTGAGAACGTGGAGGCGGCGCAGAAGGCCCTCCTGGCTCGCGCGAAGGCGAACTCATTGGCACAGCTCGGTCGCTACACCGGTGAGGGCGAGAGCGAGGAGGCCAAGAAGGGCATGTTCCAGAAGGGCTACACCTACTAGTGTGGCAGAGAGATTTCCATGACATACGTATATCATTTCGTGTCACAGCTCTTTTGAAACAATCGAGTGAATAATCACCATCTTGTTGGTGCAAGCAACTTCTAGCATCATTAGCATTTGCAAGAAATCGTAGAGCTTCAGGAGTATTATCTTGAGAACCAACTCTTACTGTATGCGTACACTTTTGATACTGATGACTTCCAGCTTGCAAAAGTCTATTTCTGCTTGTGCATTTTTTTTATAAATTACAAATTACATCCATGAAACACAATTTGCCGACACCGCCCCCCCCCCCCCCCCTCTCCTTTGTGGTATTTCAGACGTGGCTTTTGTTTGTGCACATGGGCCTTTCAAGTGTCTCAGCCCAACTAAATCTGGGAGCCCGTGGGCTGACGAAAAAAAAGGGAGCCCGGGGGAAAGCGACAAGAATCCGCACCGTCATTGGGCCCACGCGGCTACGAACTCCACTCCTCGACAAGTCAGGACCCTGTCGGGCCTGAACAACCATCCATTTACCGACGCCGGAACAGCGGCCACGTCGCCCTGATACCCTGCCCCACCCATTCCTGTGTGCGGGCCCGTAATGCAGAGGCAGTGTCGTACAAGTGAAACCAGCGTGTGACCCTACATAGTCAGTGACGCAATCCTCCCACTGCTCGGGACTGTTCTTCCCGTTCCTCACCGCCTCATCCATCTCCTTCCCCTGCAGCCGCCACCCGCTTTCCCAACCCCACAGCCCCGCGCCATCTACGCCGCCGGTTGCTCACCGAAGCCGGCGTTTTTCGTTCTTGTTACCACCCACGAACCTCCGTGCAGTAGCGCGGTTTCCCCTCAACCCCCCGCCCGCGCACGGAGCAGCGGCAGCGGCAGCGGAGGCAGGTTGCATGAGACTCGTGAGCGTGCCGCCACGGCGGAACGGGTGGTGATGCTCCAGGCCTCCGTCCTGCGGGGTCGCCTCCGCCTCCTCCGCCGACCCCGTCCCCTGATCATGCCCTCCCCTCTCTTCCTGTCTAGGAACCCTAATCCCAACACCAGCACGAACTGCTACTCGCCTTCTCCGGCCCCCGCCGCCATGAGCACCAGTGGGGTCTACGTGCCGCCTATGCGGAGGCTCCGCTCCGTCATCGCATCCACCAACGGAAGCCTCGCGCCGCCGCCGTCGCAGACTCAGCAGGCGGCGCGAACGCCGGAGTGGCGGATGGACGGGCGGTCGCTCAGCCCCCCGTCCCCGCCTCAGCCGCGCCGGCGCGAGGCACCTCTCCCCCCACGGCCTCTCCCAGCACCGCCGGAGCATTCCCGGCAGCAGAGCGCAGGCTACGCCCGCTATGCCTACGATGATTTCTCTGAAGATGATTCGGACCGAGATATGGACCGCTCCTCGGTTTCTAGCAAGGTGAAATGCAGTTGCCCTGTCAAATACTGTTTAATTCACTTTCTTTTGAAATGAAAACAGTTAAAACTTAGTTATACTCCTCTGGACTAGCAACTCAAAACCCTTACCCTACATTTTGTTTTCTGTGGGCTTACTTGCAGTGGTAGTTGATGTTTCTGCCATTTCATGCTGATGCGTGGTGGTGATGGCCTCTTGTCGCATTATAGCATGGTAGTTAGTAGCTACATCTTCACATTTGCTGTTTTTGTGTTTTTCACGGTTTGCCTTTGATAATTCAGTTCAGTAAATAGCTAAATATGGAAAAGCCATTAATTGCCGAGTTGAATGTATCACAGATAGAGCAGCAACCAGCACAAATTAATTAATAGTTCTATTAGCCGACAGTCCTAAACAATTCATGAAATCAGTAATATCAAGTAACTTGAATCAAATCTGTATCTTGATGTTCAGTTGCAGCATGCTGTTGCCTGTCCTTTATTCGTCCTGTCCAAAGTCTTAATGTGTAATGATGCAAGTCTTACTGTGGAAAGCACGGAGGAGAATACAACTCTTGTTAAAACAAAACTAGATAAAACTTGCTGTAAGTTAGGGAAGTGCAGCATTAAGGCAATACATTGTACAACATCCTGCTGGTAACTCGAAATGTTTTTCTCCCCTCACCTGTCTATGGAATGATATATGTAGTCGCTGAAGTTCGTTAAGATATCAATTGCTTTTGGCCTTTTGGCTTATGTATTATTCTTGCTCGAGCCATTTCCCTATTACTTTATCAGACTTACCAGATAAGAGAAGGGTCATTTCTCACTAGTAAAACATAGGGGATAGAGTGGACATTTCTCATGTGTATTATCAAGGTGAAAAATGGGGCAAATGAAAGGTGAGATGTGGAGCATATTGATGCTCTTCATCCTGTAAGTTAAATATTTGTGTCCTTTACTCCTTTTCCAAAATGGTTATTGAATAACTACACATGACACCCTTTGTCTTATAATTTTTTTTACTGAGTTCTTGTGAGACGATAAAGATCTTTCTCGTTTCCCTGGAAACCCTGCTTTTAAAATTCTTTACTAAACTAAAGGAATTGTGTAGCCCAATAAAAATTAATATGATGTATCTTTCTGGTTGCAAATTTTGGTTTTTGTGTCATATTATATTCATAATATTTTTTTAAAAAAAATTTCCCAGGGTGCATCAACTCTAGATAATGTTGATGAGTGGAAATGGAAATTTCATATGCTTCTCCGGAATGATAATGAGCAAGAGATTATCTCAAGGGAAAGAAAGGATAGGCGAGATTTTGAACAACTTGCCCAGCTGGCTGATCGAATGGGGCTGCACAGGTACTAAATTGTCTCCTCTGGTATCTTGATACTGCACGGTGTTGCTCCTCTTATCTAATAATACTTTACATGATTGCAGCCGTCAGTATTCAAGGATTGTTGTATTTAGCAAGGTTCCACTGCCTAATTATAGATCAGACCTCGATGACAAAAGACCTCAGCGAGAGGTTTGTTGATTGTTGAATTGTTCTGTCTATCAGTTAAAAGATTGATTATATCCTCATGCCTTTCCGTTGAATCTAGCAAATGTCTTTGCTTAATAGGTATCTATACCTTCTGGTTTGCAAAGAGAAGTTGATGCATTGCTGACAGACTATCTTGCACGAAAGAGAATGAACAGTGGGAGCTTTCCTAATGCGGCTTTCTCAAGATCAAGCAGCAATGACAGTTTTGCAACTGATGAAGGATTCTTTGAGCAGCAAGATAATCAGACTTCAACTAGTGCTGTTATGGAAAGAATTCAAAAAAGAAAAAGTCTGCAGCTGCGCAACCAACAGGCTGCTTGGCAGGTTTTGTTTCATGCTTTAGATCTCTGAGGACTGATGGTTGAGATGCAACCTTGGCCAACATTCCTCAATTCTCAACATTTCTAAAGCATAAGTAAATTGTACGATTGTGAAAGTTGTTCTTATGCCAGATCTGCTATTGTGTATCATGCCCCAATCTAACCACTTATGTTTTCATGCCCCAATATAACCACTTAAGTGTTCATTGATGGCTAAAGTAAGAAGTGGTGGAAGTACCATGTTATTACTGTAGCCAAATTGCTGCTGGGGGATTCACCTGCTATAGTTTAGTTTAATGTGTAATCTGCTCGGTCCACCATTTGTAAAGAGCTATTTTTCTTTGGGTTTACTTAGTTATTTACAGGGTAGAAATGAGTATAACTGGCTTCAGAAATTTCATATTAAGAATTAATTTTATGAGCATCATAGACTCATGGCCATGCTCTTCACTTCAAAAAGCCTTAGTAATAAACAAGTTTAATTTTCGGAAAATTAAACAAAAATGTAAACAGGTAGAACATTGATGCTTTTCTGCATTTTGAAATTAGTCCGTCTTGCATTTTCTGGTGAAAATTTTGATCAAGCATTGCTAAATTGATATTATTTCCTTCTTTTGATGTTTTTACTTTTATATATTGTTAGAGTTTGTGTCACACTTAGACAAGATGTTTTACCTTTCCAGGAATCAAGTGACGGTCAAAGGATGATGGAGTTCCGCCGCAGTCTTCCTGCCTATAAAGAAAAACAAGCACTGCTGGAAGCTATATCTCAAAACCAGGTCCTGTTCTTGTTTTAATTGTTTGTATGCCACTAACATATATGCATAATGGCAATGATGAGTACATGATATGTAGAATGGTTGCATTGAATTCAGTAGTTCTAATGAGATTTCAAGACTGTTAATGATGGACTCCTGAAAATACATTTCTTTTTCTTATGATGGTGAATACAAAGGAGTGAAATCATTGCATTTAATCAGGCAAACGAGAACTAAGTTGCATGATCTGATAAAACGGATCAGCAATGGTACCACTTGAAACAAAATGGATATATCGATGTAGAAAGATGACTCCTGAACATGCATATTTATTGAAGCCGTATATCTGTTCCTCTGCACTGATGTTTTTTTTTTTTTTGCCCTTTCTTTTGTCAGAGAAGGGGAGTGTGAATTTGTCTGTTCTTTTTGTTTCAGTTATCACTCTTCTTCCATTCCCCTTGCAAAGGCACTGAATTGTGTATTGGAAAATGATTCGTTAGTAGTTAGTGAATTTTCCGGAGTCATTCTGTGAGATATTTGAGTGGTAACACATCTTGTTTGATTGAACAGGTTGTTGTAGTTTCAGGTGAAACAGGCTGCGGTAAGACAACTCAGCTACCACAGTACATATTAGAATCTGAAATAGATGCTGCTCATGGTGCGAGTTGCAGTATTATTTGCACTCAACCAAGACGAATATCAGCTATTGCTGTTTCTGAAAGAGTTGCTGCTGAAAGAGGTGAAAAAATCGGTGAATCGGTGAGCTGCTCGTACCTGTAGGTTGAGAACATCTTTTATTGAGTACAATTTGTATTGCACTGGGAAATCATGGATGTTTAATTCTGAGGATGTTGTCGTAATATCCAAAAGACCATGATAGTTATCACTGTCCATCCTGAGGATGCTGTTAATCGAAATGTCAACTCTTGGAGTGGGCTTAATCATATCAATTTTTTCTTACAGTTTGCTCAGGATTCCTTTTCCATTGCTCTATCGTGACGTATGCATTCTTTATTGTAGGTCGGGTATAAAGTCCGATTAGAAGGGATGAAAGGAAGGGATACACGCCTTCTTTTCTGCACCACTGGGGTCCTGTTGCGGAGGTTGCTGGTGGACAGAAGCTTGAAAGGTGTTACCCATGTTGTCGTTGATGAAATCCATGAGCGGGGAATGAACGAAGGTTTGTATTAATGACAGTAACTTTTAACTAGCATTGAAAAAGTAGTGTTACAAGGCACTCAGATGAATAGGTTGTCTTATTGCTTTCAATCTTTGTGCTAGATTTTTTACTTATTGTTCTAAAGGATCTTCTTCCACGCCGTCCTGAGCTAAGGCTTATATTGATGAGTGCGACTCTTAATGCTGAGTTGTTCTCTTCATATTTTGGCGGAGCACCCATGATACATATACCTGTAAGATTTCCTTTGGAAGACTTTCTTTGTACAAATATGTTTCTCTGTTGGTTGGAATCAATTCTTATGTTTTTGCTATCTTGGACTACAGAATTATTGCTTTTTTTTTATAGATATCACATGCCACTAAAATGTTGACTGTTGAGACTGTTATGAACAATGATAGCATTTCATTTCTGTCCATCTGGAAATCCATTCTATGCCATTCTTTTTATTATCTCTGTTGTAGCTTTGTTGAAATGCTGAACAAAGATAGCATGTCATGCTCTATTATCTGGAGCATGATGTTTGATACTTGTTTTTTTTTTACCCTTTAATTTGCTCCAGGACACTTTTCTGACATAAAAATTTTGGATTCAGTATTGAATGTAGTACAGATGGCTTATTTTGAAACAGGATAAACTGGGAGTATGGCATTTCCGACAAGACATTTTGACTTCCTTCACTTACAATTTGACTTAGGGCTTTATGTACGTGTATTGACTTGACATGATATCGCTGTTTCAGAGAACAAATTCATGTTATTCTTTTCTTGTCTAAATGCTATTTTTATTTGCATGTGTTTTGCCATTGCTCCCCCAAAGGTTTTATTTAAGGTGTTCTTCCTAATAATTTCATGTCTACCTTGACTTAGGGCTTTACGTATCCTGTCCGGACTCACTTTCTAGAAGATATTCTCGAATGTACTGGACACCGGTTGACTCCATACAACCAAATCGATGACTATGGTCAAGAAAAAAGTTGGAAGATGCAAAAGCAAGCTCTAAATAAGAGGAAAAGTCAAATTGCTTCTGTTGTTGAGGTATGGCGGTTTCTTTTTCAATAATTCATCTTTTGCTCAAATCCTTGATTTCTAATTTTCATATTTGAGCAGGATGCAGTTGAAGCTGCTGATTTGAGGAACTATAGTTCACGAACTCGTGACTCACTATCCTGTTGGAATCCTGATTCAATTGGTTTTAATTTGATAGAAAATTTATTATGCCATATTTATCAAAAGGAAAGACCAGGCGCTATTCTTGTCTTTATGACCGGGTGGGATGACATTAATGCACTAAAAGAGCAGCTGCAAGCAAACACGTTGCTTGGAGATCCCAGCAAAGTTTTACTGCTTGCTTGTCATGGATCAATGGCTAGCTCAGAGCAGGTACCACACACTTTTAAGCTTTGATGCGACAAAATAATGATGTACAAATGCTTTTTGCTGTTGTGTTGCCCAGGTTATCACATACATTTATTACAATTATATACTTGCTAGTAGTTCTTTGAGTTAAATTGGACTCATATTAGGAGAGAATCTTTGTAAATTACCTGTATTATTTTCTGACAGTATGGAAGTCAGATATTAATCATGTATTATTGAAAGCTTTGCTCAAACATGGACTTATACAATCTACTATTCTGTTACTATTTTTTATTTATCATATAGGTCACTGTGGTTATGTTTCTATGTCTTCGGTAACAATGATTATCTGTTTTTGTCTGCTGATATTATTGTCTCTTTTTGCAGAAATTAATATTTGATAAACCTGAGCCTGGAGTAAGGAAAATAGTTCTCGCCACCAATCTGGCTGAAACCAGTATTACTATCAATGATGTGGTTTTTGTTGTTGATTGTGGAAAAGCAAAAGAGACCTCGTATGATGCACTGAATAATACTCCTTGTTTGCTTCCTACCTGGATCTCCAAGGCTTCAGCCAGACAAGTAATACTTTATTTTCCTAAGATGACTAGCCTTGTTGTTTTCACCATTGCTTAAAAAAGGTTTATTATATTAGCCCTGACTCAATATACATGCGAAGTAGCCTTGTCCATCTCACATTCTTGCTTATATCATATTTTTATCTGTTTTATTATTCTCATTAAATAAATGACTACTTTCTAGAGGCGGGGAAGAGCAGGCCGAGTGCAATCAGGGGAGTGTTACCATCTCTACCCACGATGTGTATATGATGCATTTGCTGATTATCAGCTACCAGAACTTTTGAGAACCCCTCTCCAATCCCTCTGTTTACAAATAAAAAGCCTGAAGTTGGGAAGTATATCAGAATTTTTATCAAGAGCTTTGCAGTCACCAGAGTCGTTATCGGTATTTTTCTTTTGCTATTTGTCATCATGGCTTAACAAAAGTCTTACTTCTGCATCTTTAAACTATTTGATAAGTTAATTTAACTTTTTTTTTTCAGGTACAAAATGCCATTGAATATCTCAAAGTCATTGGCGCGTTTGATCAGAATGAAGAGTTGACAATTCTAGGTAGCATATGCACCCTTTAATTAATCTTGATATGTTCACTTCTTTGCTGAAGCTGCAGGACTTTAAGAGGTAGTGTACTGACTACACTTACTGTTTGGCAATTTCAGGAAAGCACTTGTCTATGCTTCCAGTTGAACCTAAGTTAGGCAAGATGCTTATTTTCGGGGCTATTTTTAATTGTTTGGATCCCATATTAACTATTGTTTCTGGACTTAGTGTGAGAGATCCATTTTTGACTCCATTCGACAAAAAGGATGTAAGTAATATCTCATTAATACTCGAACTGTCTGGTTCCCTCTAGCATTCAAATATATCATAATGATGTGGTATATTGTTGAAGTATCAAATGCGTACCTTCTTAGTACTGCTATTTTTTCATAGTGATTTCTTTGTATCAGTTTTTTTTTTTTTTTTGTAACTGTAAATGATGCTACCTTTCTCTATGCAGCTTGCAGAATCAGCTAAGTTACAGTTTTCCTGCCGGGATTACAGTGATCATCTTGCGCTTGTTCATGCATATGAGGGATGGAGAGAGGCTGAAAGAGATCGTGCTGGCTATGATTACTGCTGGAAAAATTTTCTTTCAGCACAAACCTTGAAGGCCATAGATTCTCTTCGGAGGCAGTTTCTCAATCTTTTGAAGGATACTGGTTTAGTTGATGAAAACATGACTCTTTGCAACAAATGGAGTCGTGATGATAATCTAGTTCGTGCAGTGATTTGTGCAGGACTATACCCAGGTGTTTCATCTGTTGTGGTGAGTTACATCTCTTTTTTTTTGTCATACAATGCATTATATTTTTCTTTCCTTGCATTTTAATAATCCATCGTGCTTAATATATAATGCAAGTTCTATTTTCGATGATATTATTTAAAATAGCATTGATTCATATGAAGGAGGTAGGAAGATACTGTACCTACTGTCAAGGTCTGATTTTTTAATGTAGTAAGTATTTACCCCCAATGATTTCACTATATTTTGTTGATTTTTTAGAACAAGGAGAAATCAATCTCTCTCAAAACAATGGAAGATGGACAGGTCATGCTATATTCGGTAAGTTCTTACATTCTGCACACTTTTCTGTCACTTTGATTTTTGTTCGTGGCTGTTATGGACGTTTACAGTGGGCAGGGTCCGACTGCACCTTCTAGAAAGGGCTTTTAGCTAGGTCAGGCGCAAGTCGTTAGGATAAGATTGAGTTGTTAGGATAAGATTGAGTCCTTAGGAGAAGGATTGAGTTGTTAGGTTAAAGATCGAGTTTGTTAAGATTTAGAGGAATAAGTGGATCAGCCAGACGGCCGGGTGGCTATATAAACCCGGGCGGGGCTGAACCCTAGGCAAGCAGAAAAAGAGAGAAGTGGATTGGCCTCCTAGGGAGGACGATCTTCTCTTTGATCTGCTAGAGTGCTGTAATTTCCCCTTCTAGTTCATCAATAAAGCGCCTCAAATTCCTAGCCATATCAGTGGCATTATGTAATCATGCTGCATCTTTGAGTTCAGTTTAATGGGAAAGAAGCTAAGATTCCAGAGTTTCCTTTTTTTTCCTGAGTTTAAATTTTTGCCCTTTGTTATTCCAGAGTTCAGTTAATGGTAAAGAAGCTAAGATTCCATTCCCCTGGCTAGTATTCAATGAGAAGGTGAAGGTTAATTCTGTTTTTCTCCGGGATTCAACTGCTATATCTGATTCTGTACTGTTACTCTTTGGAGGCAACCTACAACAAGGGGGCTTGGTGAGTCCTTTCTGCATTGTTAATCCAGGAAGTAGCCTTCAGGAATAGAGAAGTACGGTTTGGGTAATCTTTGCTCCATGCTACAGGATGGGCACTTGAAAATGCTTGGAGGTTATCTGGAGTTTTTCATGAATCGCGATCTCGCATCGACCTATTTGAGCCTTAAGAGTGAACTTGAGAGTTTAATCCATTCCAAGGTATTACTGATTTCTTATGTATTGTCCTATGGCAATATTTCAACATTGGCTGTGCCAGCTCCAATTAGTACACTATATGAATGTTTTTTTTTCCTGTATTTGTGTGACTCGATACACATAATCTATATGTAGTAACCTTCTCCAATTACTGATTGATCAGATAGCAAATGCCATATATTCATAATTTCATATTGGACGTCCTTCACCTTGTGGTGTGGGATTGAAATGCGCTATGCTTCCATGGCATGTTTCTGTTTTTGCTATCCCTCCTTTGAGATGCATCGTTGTTTTGAGCCCATATTGTTCTAATCTAATACTTGTCTAACAGCTCCAAAATCCAAGGATGGACATCCAAACAAGTGAAGAACTGCTATCAGCCATCCGTTTACTTGTCACTGAGGATCCCTGCAGTGGCCGCTTCGTCTATGGCCGACAGGAGCCAAAATCGAAGAAAGCAAAGATGATGCTCTCATCCACCTCCATGAGTGATGGAGGTGGTAACGGAGGGGACAACCCCAAGAACCAGCTCCAGACTCTCCTGACACGAGCCGGGCATGACAACCCTTCCTACAAGACGAAGCAGATCAAGAATAGCCTGTTCAGGTCCACTGTTGAGTTCAATGGCATGCAGTTTGTCGGGCAGCCGTGCGCAAGCAAGAAGCTCGCGGAGAAAGAGGCGGCAGAAGAGGCTCTGAACTGGCTCAACGGAGGAGCGCCCACTAACTCATGGGACGACCGAGACGTTGAACCCATGTCCGTCCTGCCAAAAGCACCACGCAGGAGACGGCATAGCCATCATCATAGGAGGAGCTGACTACATTTCCATTCATGTACCAATTGAGCATAGAAAACCAAATAATTGTAGATTCACGCTTGAAACATAGCAATTTTGTCCGAGAAATAGTGCCCTGAAATATTACATTTGGGGTGCAGCCTGGGCCGCGACGTGTGATGAATTGGAAGATGAAAACCACAGAGGAGCACCGGCTGTAACAGTGAGGAAAGTGCACCCCATTCTTCTCTCGAGGCTATACTCGTGTAGTGGATTGAAGAGTCTACGGAATTTGATTGTTCTGAATCCTGTATTAGGTGCCACCGTGCCACGACAAAGAAAATGCTCCTATGTTACTATGGCATTGATTTTGGTCTTTTGACAATCATAATGGAGCAGAAGTCGGTTCTGCAGTTTGGTACTCCTATGTTACTCCTCCTACATGGGACCACGTGTGAGTGCGGTCCACCGTCATCTTGCCAGGGCAGGAGCACCTAAATGATGGGATTCAGGCGGCAGGCAGAGACCACATTGCTGCTGATGAATGAAAGCTTGCAAACTGAAACCAACCACGGAGCAAGGGCGGTGCTGCTGGCCTCGGGACTGGTGATCCATGACGTGAGTTGAGATCAAGCACCTGTAACAAAAGGAGGAAGAAGAGATCTGCTGCACCTGCACTGCAAGTATTGCGTTGTTTTTGTTATCTGGCCGGCCGGGGGTGGAGATCGCGTTCAAGATCCCGTGCGTCCCCCTCCTCCATGTGCGCGTCGACCAGATTGGTTGGAGTTTAAGCGACACCGTCCGCAGACTTGAGAGTGAGATTGGGAGGACAGGGCGTACTTTTTACGAGTTGGACCGTCGCATCCAGCACCCGTTCGGCCTTGATTTTGTCGTTGGTTGGTTGTACGTGGTCGCGCATGGCCTGCGTGGACCGTGATCTCCCCTCCAATCCCCTTTGACGAGAGGATTAAGCAAACCGTACCTGATCAGTTGGCCGATCCGGCCAGTCTTGTCTCCACGCGCAATTAATCAGACCGTGATGCATGGAATCTCTTGCACAACCTGTTCAATTGTCGTAGTCGAAGTAAGTGGAAGCTTGAGCACCCTCCTCTCCGCAAGCGCGCGGACACGGTGTTCAAACTTGGCGCCCGGTCCAGCCGTACGTGCAAATGGCTGGTGCTGAGGTGCAGCAGCAGCGCTCACCGTCCAGTAGTACGTGCGCAGCGGACGGGGAGTCTTTCGGATTTTTTTCGATAAAAATAATATATTTTAAAATTTTATCATTGATCTTATAAATTATAGATACAGTGGTTTTATTTGTCACGAATGTTATTACGAAGGCAGCGTCTTAACGCGGATTTTTTTCACCGGCCCCGTCGGGGGTCGCGGCAGCCGTTCAGAGATTCGGCGCTCGACGTGTTTTTTTGTAAGGAGACTCTTTTAGCCAGTGACTAAGAGGGAGCAGCCTCCGGATAACAGGGGGCCATGAAAGTCGCTTTTCTCGTGTCTTCCTTCCCAGAAAATGAAAAAGTTAACGGTGCATTACGGTCTACGCATGGACGGTCAAGAGCTCAACTCTACTCGTATCGATAGACATTACACGTACGTAGGAGGCGGCGCTGTACACCCATACTGCACCGTACAGTAAGTACGCTACATGCACAACTTCATTGCTTCATTGTCTTTGCTTGATCTCTACGTATGTAGATCCGTACTCTAACTAATTGCTTGTACAGCATCCAATTCCACGCTTGCGCGTGTCGATTCAAATTAACCAGCCGTCCGATTGACCCGGTGCATGCCGCCGCGCCGCGGACCGGCCGGCATCTCCGGCAGCACCCGTGGGTCGGCAGCTTGACCGCTTGCCCGTTCGTTCATTTGTTGCCGCGCGTACAGTAATTAGTGAGTAGTAGTAGTAACTTTTGCTTCTGAACCAGTCGACTTCAGATCACCTCATGTTAATTATGACATTTAACTACTTACCCGCAGCACGTGACGACCAGGCCTGCAGGCACGGCCCTGCGTCATGCCGGCCGGCCGGCCAGCTTGCGATGAGCCGGAAACGGATGCCGGTTCGCCAGTCCTGCCGGCTGCCGCGCCTGTGCAGACTAGCTAGTCACTCCCAATGAGAAGACGACGCGCTCTTGCTTGGCGAGATTGCAGATCAGAGCTAGTGGATCGAGCTCAAATTGCATTGCCAGCTCTTGCTTATGCCTGTGCGGCTGTGCCTGCATTGAGGCACCCGGCCGCATGTAATCGGACACGTACGTACGCGCTCCGCGTGCGCTTCACATGGGTAGATCACGTGCGAGTTCCGCTTCAGTTCAGCATCTTCAATTTGCCCGCAGCTAGCACGGCTGATGTTCATGCACGTCTCGTCAATATGCTACTGCCAAAGCTACTAAAATCAAAGGAGGCATGCAAGCGTCCACATGAACACACATGTCATGATAGTTTAGCTTATCTCGCTAGTCCTTGACGATGGTAGTACCGTACTATAATTAAGCCATCAACACGATCCAGCTTGGTTTATTGTTTCGCCAGGGAGCTAGTGATCAGAGAGGAAGCAGCAAGTGATGGGTCACCCTTCTACTACTTCGTCGTCGTTGGACAGCAAAAAGATCGATGGTGACAACGATTATTGTCTGCGCATACATACACGACGACGAAGTTAATGGCAACAAGCCAGTGTAGAGTGTAGGAGCAGCTGAGCTGCGCTTGTGTGCTGTTATGTAGTGCGGTTGAGCAGCACGCCGTCCTCCGTCCAGCCCTCCAGGCTGTGCCTGTCGACGTCTGCTGGTTCTTTCCAGGTCGTTGCCGAATCCGCTCCCCTGCCTGCTTCTTGCTCCGGCAAGCTTAGCTAGCTCATCCCATCCATTCCTGATGGTGTCCTGAGACCGTGTGCTGCCGCGCGCCCTCGTTGTATTACCACGTATATAATGTTCCAGCAGGCAGCAGGAGGGCAGAGCATGCCATGAATAGCGCCAGCAGCTTCCAAGCTCGCGTGCTGGTGGCTGCAACTAGCGTATAATTCTGGGTCATATTCTCCATGTTCAGAGAAGTGGCAAGAAACATCTATTCGGTCCCCTTAACAAGGTTCCAGGTGGAGAAATGAACTATACTGGAGTACCATCAAACCAGCAAATTAACTTGGTCATAGTCACCGGTTTGTACGTGCATTCCATGACTCGTTTCACGGCGAGCTCTTCACTACATTGGACTGTCCTACTGGTAGCTAATGTTAATCATTGCAAGTTGCCTGCAGGCAGCTTGTGGTGGATCCCTGGACACTCGAGCAGTGATCTGACGGGCGCTAGCTAGACCACTGGTTATCACCAGTGGTATAGCTGTCCGAACCACTTATACATGCCGGTCGCAGCGCGGGCACATAGGAACGAACAGTGCCCGATCCAGGAGCAGTTCAACCACATTTGCAGAGACCGAACAGTGTGCATAGATCATTCAGTTAGTTAACTCTTGACTCTTGTTAACCCTTGGACGAACTGCGATGACGGAACATGCACTGATTCGTGACCGCTTGATTATATGTCATAATATCGTAGTACCATATATACAACGATCAGTGCGTACGTACACATGTAGATTCAATATGTGATGTACAGAGATGTAGCCTTCAGATGCCCTGATGAGTTGGATTGGTTGTATTTTTCCACGGACGCCTTTTGGCCGCCGTGGAGTACTGTTTCATGATCTTTGAGGTGTGCCTAGAGTCCTTGTGGCTATGGAACTTGCGTAGAGACGGACTCGATTCCTTCTGGAACGCGGACCCGCCTCTTTAGCCCACTGAATCGATTAGGACTGTTAGTCTAACAAGCTAGCTTAACATGGGATTTTCTTGCTACTACTACTATACTTCTCTTTTTCAGATAACGGGTACGACAAAGTCATGGTTATCGCAGATTTAGTAGTATTTTTTGTGTTTTCGAGGGCAGGCGATTCTGGAATTTAAAATGCATCGGAAGACGTCTAATAATTTAAATTTTGCAAGTCGCTGATTCGCACATTTCTTGAGGGGCTAATCTGTACTTGGTGTTACTTGAAATAGAAGGGAGACATGAAACCAGGATGATGATGTTAAGATTCACAACACTCACACCATGACGACGTTCTCCTCGCATCGAGGGCATCTTCTGCTACTCCATAGAAACTTCCCAACCTCCAAAGCCAGCAGCAGATGGCAACTTGAGATGTTAGTTTATGTGTAGCATAATCTTGGAACTGACACTAACAACGATTGATCATTCAGTTATCCAAGACGACTCCTTGGGGAAGACAAGGGCATCTTCTCTCAAACCGAAACACCGCGGCATGGCATGGCATGCATGTTGCCATGGCATCATGGCACTGCCTCCCATCTTCCTCTGGTCCTTTTGTTATTGCTGATTCTGTCTTTGCCTATGTTTTTAAATTTTTAATGTTGTATCGGTTTCAATGATTTGATTGACGTGAACATCCATCATCTTTTGGAAGAAGAGAACTTGTGTGGAGCTGGAACGGGTGTCCGTTCCATGCATGGATGCTTCCAAAGATCTCATCTGCCAGGTAGGAGATGTTCTCTCCTGTTCTAGCTACTCTGCCATGCATCTCCAGAACACAAGAAAATGGAGTATCAACTTTTCCACGAGATGGAGTTCCATAATCCGCATTTCCTTTGCCATGCCAATTATCATTTATAATTTCAAAATTCCATTTCTCAAAAGATTCAAAAGAGATAAAACAGCAGCACTTCAAATTTGCACGCAAGAAAAGCATGTCTGCAATGAGCACCAGAAGATTGTTTGAGCTACTAGGCAGAAAGACATTCTATTTCGTACTCCTGCTGAAAGTGTAGTAGGTATTGGAGAGTGATGATTCTTCAACGATGATAACGAAGGTCTTCTACTTGTGCTGTCCTTTGTGCTGGCCGCGGAGTAAATGGCGAGCTAAAAACCTGAAAGGCCTTTTCTGCATGTCTCTTGCGGCCATGCATGCAGAGGATGACTCGGTGTTTTTCTTGGAGTAACTGGGTTTTGGTGCAGCGCTTGGACTCGAGCTGAAAGTCTTGGTGGTCAGGAGCTTCTGAGACGGAGCAGTACGTCAGTTTAAATGTACAGCTACCACTGTCCCGGACGATTGCAGGTTGATTTGTCGCTAACAAAAAATTTTCTGTGGCCTGTTGTGATAATTGCTGGCTGAATTCTTCTTACCTCTTGCCTGAAATTCTTCGAGCTATGATCTGAGCTGTGTCAAGATGAATACAGTACTAATGATCATTGGGAATATTCTGAAGTGGACAGGAGGATGAAGGAGCATAATTCCTTGTGGACGGTCGCAACAGCACAGCACATTTGGGGGTGTATTTGTCGCTGGCAGTGTGCACACTGCAGGGTATAGCAGCAGTGCTGCATGAGTATGAACGACCTCCGGCCATGCTGCTAGTTGCTTTAGAAATGCTTATAACGTGGCCTTTCTTAGAAACAGTTTGCAGGGAGTATATATAGGCTCAGGCAGTCAGGCCACGCCACTAAAGGCACAAATTAAGGAGGCGGATAAATGCCTCAGGCTCCCAAAATGGGAAAGCGCAAGGAAATTATGGCCGGGTGCCTGGTCAGTTCTAGGTCATGGCATGTGACCCAATAACTGTGCGCAAGTTTATTCATTTCAGCCATTTATGGTTTGGCACTCACCGCCATCAGGCCACCACAAATCAATTTCCTTGCAAACGTAGGAGCACTTGCGGGGAATATGATTTCCCTTTAATACGATGGCCACCACAATAATCTTTTGGAAACATGATCAAGTTCTGTCCTGGTCTCCATGATCATGATTAACTACCAGATTGATGGATGGCTGTCTTGTTCTAATAGGAGTACACTGTTTGCATCTGCTGCATGGAAATCTTGTCGATCCTAGCTTCAGGGTCCCTGCACAGGAAACTGAGCTTTACATATTCCTATTTTTCTATCCATGTTCTTGCTGATTTTACTTGATCTTCTTGATAGAACCGTTTTCAAACTCAGACACTAATTGTGTTTTATTATTTATTAAATTGAGAAGAAAAAAGATTAAATTTTTAGTGCTATGAAAAGTGAAAACGTGAACTGATTTTACTTCCACAAAATTTGCAAGGAATTTTATTAGACTTTTTTTTAAACACCTCTTGTTTAACGAGCCATGAAGAATCTATCGCTTCTAGTAGCATAAGTAAAAAATGTCAACGTCAACTTAAACTCTCCACCCCTTTTGATTGTCCATCTCACACTGTTTAGTAGGGTACTACTAAAACTTGATCATTGTTTGTACTGGAGTTACAGTGTGAAATAGAAAAGGTGGCAGCACCTTTGAGTGGGTCCCACGCATAAGAGAGAGAAAACAGCATCATGCCATGAATTCCCAATGATCCCTGTATTAAGACTGATTCTCTTGTCCAAACTCCTCTCGCTTTCTTTGACCACCACTCTCTTTCTCTCTCTATAAGATTCGCAGGGCTAGGACTCCATTCTACTACTATCCCCTCTCTCTCTAGAGCCAGTCTCTCTCTCGTCTCTATCTCTAGAGAGAGACCAGCTGACAGCAGAGGAGGAAAGCGGAAGCGGAGCCAACAACAAATCCCTCCATCGCTTTCGACGGCCTGGATCTCCTCCGCGCGGTATCGTACGGCGGCGGCACGGGGCTGTCGCTATCGTTCGCGTACGTGTGCTCCTCCTCTTCCGCCTTGACTGACTCCTAGCGCCGTCTTCGGCGGAAATCTCGAATTAGGAGCATTTTTTTTTCGTAGAAATGTTTGTGCTCGGTATTTCCAGCCTAATCTTCTTGCTTGGCCCCCGCGAATCGTCTCCCCGTCGACATCCCAGTTATTTAGGCCCGTTGGCGGCCACTCGAGTTCTGTAAATGGCGGCTGCTATTTCGTCTGCCTTTTGATTGGACTGCTGCGGTGTTTCAATACGATATTGCTGTTCTGTGAGGAACAGAGTTTGTTTTCTACGGCCAACAGGCGTGAGCGACGGTACAAGATGCCAGCTTTCCGATGTTTTAATGCTGTTGTCGCCGAAATACCGTTTCAAACTTATTTTTACGCTGTTATCTGCCCTGTAAAAGAGGGAGTTTTATACTTCAACTGTACAACTTTTATGTTTTCTGTCAAATTAGTTTTTTTTGGGGGGGGGGGGGGGTTCTAATCAAGTGGTTGTTCCCAGATATACTGGACCATTCTTGGCATTTTGTCCACTTGTAGCTACTGGTTGTTTCCTTGACGTTCAGAATATTATTCTGCTGCTTATTTCAGCTAGATATTACACATCTTTGGATTCTTTGCTATTGTTAGAAATACATTGTGCTGTTTCCAGGAAGAGTGGTGAGGCGTGAGTTAAGTAATCCTGAAGCTCGGTATGATTTTGCATTCTCATATGCTACTATGGATTTTTGCAGGTAGTAATTTGCCATGTCTTTTTCGACGGAGGTCAATGGCCATCACAAACCTCGAAAGCAATATAATGGCCGTACTTGCAACGGTGTAAGGCTAGCCAATAATTTTGGTGATGTCGATCCGTGGACGGCGTGGGCATACAAACCACGAACGATCTCGCTCCTGCTAATGGGCACATGCTTCCTAATGTGAGCTCAAATCCTTTTATCTATGTGATATTTTGATACCAATTTGCTCTTTCAGGGATGGTAATAATATGATTACAGTTTTTTGTGGATTTTAGTGCTCATTTTCTTCAGTTTGAACCAACATTAGGATTATCAACTCAAAAAACACTAGTCAACAAGAGCTCTATGTTTTATGAGAGTTGTTTTGTGTTTTTTTTTATCAGTTGGGCAAGTGGTGTTCTTGATCCAGAAGGAAGCTTCTCAGCTGATCGTGTTTCCTCAGTTAAAAGGTATTTACTCTTATACTAGGCTGTGAAATGATTTTTTTTTTTCTAATCACTCGCGCTGATCCTTTTAAAAGATGCCCGTTAATTATGATAGCACTTCTGGTGCTCCCCTTTTAATCTCTTATTTATTAGGCTCCAGCTATTCTACATTCAATATTTTATGATTACCATTTTTTGGCCTGATATGCTGGTTGTCATCTTAAATAGGGCTCTGGTACTGATATGTTTTCTCTTGTCTGCAGGGGTGTATTCGCAATGATTGCTGTTTTCTTGGCTTACTCTTTTCTTCAGGCTCCATCAACGTGAGTTTGATAGATATTTGAACTCTACTTATGGTTCGCATTGCACATTTATTGATTTTGTTTCAAGATTTCTCGTTAGTGACATTTTTTCCATTATGATCCAGTGTACTCATTAGACCACATCCTGCCATTTGGAGATTGGTCCATGGGATGGTAGTTGTTTACCTTGTTGCCCTCACCTTTCTGCTTTTCCAGGTGTGTCATGCTTCATCTGGTTCAATAATTACTTTAAGATTATTTTGACATTTTATTATTTAGTTTATGTCCACTGCACAATTCTTTTATCATTATCTACTTCTCCATACATTGGTGAGTCATGCCCTTTTCGTACTGTTTAGCATAGGTCTTAAATTTTACCAATTCTTCACCATAATTAATAAAAACTTTTAAAAAAGAAATACTTGTATCAAGCAATCATATGATCAACATGATATTAGGTTCCAAGTGTAAGGGGTAATTTGGTGTAATCAGGACCCTGGGTTGAGTACCATTTGTTGTAGCCTGGACTTTAGAATGAATATAGCATAGTTTACTCTGATGTTATATTATTACATTGATCAATGTATCATCCAAACATGATATATAACAATGTTGGCTACTCAGTATGTCATCTTATATTTTTCACTTACTTAATTCTGCAGACTCGTGATGATGCAAGGCAATTCATGAAGTATCTTCATCCTGATCTGGGTGTCGGTAATGCAGCTTTTTTAGCTCTTGTGCAGTATAGTGTGAATTCAAGTGCATAAGTAAACCCTCATTGTCTGATCTTCATTTGTGCAGAATTGCCTGAAAGATCTTATGGAACTGACTGCCGCATATATGTACCTGATCATCCGAAAAGCAGGTTTAACAATGTTTATGTATGATGACTTCATTCACCAACCTACTTTCTAATTTGTTCATTTCATTTCTCATATGCTGCTGTCTGAACAGTCATGGATTTGCTTCAAATTTCTGATTTGAATATAGTTTTTCTCTAGGAGATAATTTTTGATGAGTTTGCTGTTGCTCATATCCTTGGATGGTGGGGTAAAGCTATAATGATTCGAAACCAACCACTTTTGTGGGTTTTATCAATTGGGTTTGAGCTAATGGAGGTATAGACTCGTTCTGTTAATTTATCAAATTCTTTTTTGACTTACGCCTTCCAAACTTACATGCATTCATTATATACTATTTTATATACATTGCAGCTCACATTTCGTCATATGTTGCCAAATTTTAACGAGTGTTGGTGGGATAGCATTGTCCTAGACATATTGATCTGCAATTGGTTCGGTGAGATTACTATTTGTGGTTCAGTTATGTTTCCTATAGGCTATATATGATATAAACCACCTCTACTGCACCAAACATCTTAATTAGCACTTATTTATATCAATCTTTTTGTTCTGTGTCATTCTTACTATGCTGCACATGCATCTTTACTGTGTTAGATTGCTGCTTTAGAATCCACTGTTGCACAGAAGATGTCAAATCTATATCTCTTGTGTGCCCTTTGGACTTAGATGAATTATGTTGCCTGCAGAAACAAGGATAGGTGTCCTCTAGTAATTTGGTTGGGTAGTGCTGATCCTATATGAGGAGCAAACTTCTGGTGTTTGTAGGAATTGTATGCCTTTTTAGATTCTGAATTTAAGAATTGTGCCATGCATCTCTGTAATCTTAGTGATCATCACTCTTCTCAGGTTTATCAGTGTGCACCATCTTTATATGCCTGTTCAATTATGTCTAGAATGACTGCAGCATAATTTAGGCCTTCTTTGCTGAGGTCATTTTTTCTATGCTTCAGGTATTTGGGCCGGGATGAAGACAGTGAGATACTTTGATGGAAGGACATATGAGTGGGTTGGCTTGAGTCGCCAACCTAATATTATCAGTAAAGTATGTTCATTGAATTTCAGGCAAATGATTTATGCTGCAAAGCTTTGAGTGATGCTGAAAATTTTCCCTTTTTACCTTTTGTCCCTGTTTTAGAACATGTTTCTCTTTTAGGGGACATATTTTCTATCAAACTGTACATGATGTTTGTCCTTCTTTAGTCCCATGAATCATGATAAGGTGATAAGCGCAGGCCATGTGGATGTGCAGGGCAGCCATGACAAAGACGCCCTGCGTTTTATCAATTAAAATATCCCTTCGCTTATCGTAACTTGTGTCTTTTGAGTATAGCTTCAGGTTTTTCAGTACTAGAGTGCACATTTCATGTATTTATGATAGATTAACTGCATCACTAGGGATTAGCAATAGTAAAAAAATAGGTAACATATAGGTTTCTTCTCTGTTTTTTTTTTCATGTGCAGAAGAAACTAATTTTCTTCAAAGCTGTGCTTGGCTATGTATTTCAGAAACTATCGGCTTTTGAATCTTTATAGTTACCTTTTTTCTCAGAGTTTATTTAATTTAGCTTTTTATCCCCTTAGGTCAAAAGGACACTGGGCCAGTTCACACCTGCACAGTGGGACAAAGATGAGTGGTACCCTCTGCAGGGTCCTTGGAGATTCATCCAAGTGCTGAGCCTTTGTATTGTTTTCATGGTTGTCGAACTGAATACATTCTTTCTCAAGTTCTGCCTTTGGATCCCTCCACGGAACCCCTTGATTGTCTACCGTCTGGTATTTTGGTGGTTGATTGCTATACCAACAATCCGCGAGTACAACACCTACTTGCAAGACAGGTATAATCTTGTAGTCACTTGGTTCAAACTTTACAGTGTTTGTTAAGCAATGCGCAATTTGGATGGCCTACTCTCTATTTTATCTCGACATTACTGCTGTTGCAACTGTGTTTAGTGGCTATTAAGTATTTGTTAGGCTCACATGCTATACATGACAGTGTACATGTGCCTGTATGCTAGCCATAAATGGCCACTGTCTACTAGCCATGTTGCATGTGAACTCTGCATATCATAATATTTCAAAATTAGCAAGTGCGCATACAAAGCATTTGATCCTATCATAAGTAATTATGTGGAATCTGTTTACAGCAAACCGTTTAAAAAGGTGGGATCTTTCTGTTGGCTTTCTCTTGCTGTCTGCATTGTAGAGCTTCTAATCTGCATCAAGTTCGGACATGGTGAGTGCTGCTCTGATTTCTGTGGTTGTAATTTGTAACTGATCTTCTTCAGGCATGCTCACTGCATTGGATCCTGAACAGGTCTCTTTCCGAAGTCAATGCCATCATGGTTGATCACATTCTGGACATCAGTGGCCTCTCTCCTTGTGATCTTCCTTCTAGTGTGGACTTACAAACACTACCGAACAATGATTAGAAAAAAGATATAATTTTGACCAAGATTACTTACTACCCCATTCTTTCCTCCATTTAAGTAATATGTATATAGATATTTTATTCAAATTCTGTACATGTTGTAGCAGCCATCGGTGATCTCAAGAAGAATGCATGGAAATGTTATGCCCCATCTTCTGTTCCTTCAGCCAACTAGGATGGCTCATCTTTATTTTGTTATAATGTAGGAGTACTTTGTTGATCTTCTCTGAAATGTGGAGTTCCCTTGATGCAATTTACTAAATAATGAAATTTTGATATGTATTATTCTATTCCACGAGCTTGTCAGGTGTACCCTTGTCTGCGTTCAACCTTCAGTAACAACGGATGGTAGAAGAATAGAAGTCAAATTCCAATTTGAGAGAACAGGACTATAACCGATATTTTACTTGACTGATAAAGTACAGTAATCTGGGTATCTGAATTTCCAAACTGTAATATTTTCAGCAGCTGCCATGTCTCTTTTCTGAAGAAGTAAAAGATTCGTCGCCTCCCTTGTGGGCGTGTGAATCACTTTTATACATACATGGTACATTTACGTATACGTATATAAGTTGTAGTATACGTACATAAGTTGTTGTAGCTTCGTATTTGTCGAGATCGTATATCCGGTACCTAACAGATCGCGCTCGACGCGCAAGATCGGGGTCGGGCGATCGCGGGTTTCGACTCTTCCCAATGGCAACCTACGACGGTCACGCTTTAGCCGCGCAGGCACGCAAAGTCTTCGGCCTCCGAAGGCCGACCCCCGAGGAGCGACCTTTGGAGGGTAGGTACCATGTTATGATACATTTAATCTGATCAACTGTCATCCGTCTTGACGGGACGGGACGAGATTCATCACGGCGACACTCCAGCAGAAAGCTGCGACGGCTGCCGGACACAACATGACAGCACTGTAGCCGACACAGTGGCACCAGACGAGCATCACAGTACCCGCCGCTGCGCACGACGCGACGGGTCACGACCACGTCTGGACGGAACGAAATGATGACGACAATGACGGAAGGGCCTACCTGTCGGCGAGACGGCAGGATCGTGTAGGACCCACCACTTATAACCCCAGAGTACCTCCTATATAAAGGGAGACCCGGAGAGCGATAGAGACACGGCCCAATATCACCACGAAAAAAGCACGAACAAAACACAGCCACAAACACACGAAAGACAACCACGAGCTCCTTTCGAGCCCAGGGTCCTTGCATCCTTCCGAACAAGCACCCTCATTCGCCCACATTCCGGATCCTCCCGCGAAGAGAGGACTCCGCCTTTGTAACATTATTATCGAGATAATTCGCTCTCTGGACGTAGTGTGTTACACCGTTCGAGGTGGCCCGAACCAGGTAAAAAATCTCCTTTAGTCTTTCTTAGACTGGGCTATATCGAATCCAAAGTCACACCTCCCCCACGAACATATATTTACGGTGCCGGTGATCAGAACGCCGACAGTATTTTCATCCATTCACAAAATCTTCTTTTGCCTCTACATTTCGCTCACCAAAATGGAGGACGAGCACAATCACTGTTTATACACACTGGGCTGGTTTCAACTTGTGGGGGGCGTCAAGCTTGTTTGGAACTCCCGTGTTTCAGCCCATTGCATTGGATGGGCCGCAAATTTAAACGGGTCGGAATTTGAGCTTCCTAAACAGGGCCTCATCATCGTCCCCCTCCTTTTTTTTTTAATCTCTTATAATTTTCAATGCGATGTTGAACTATTTGGCTACAAATATATGGTGTTTTACATCACTGTTTTTCTTTATGAAAATAAGTTCAACGTTACTTCTTTTTTTCAGTAGGATACAGGTTACAGCATTCAATCGTGCTGTTTTTAAGATTGAAATAGTTTGATCCATTATAATTCACTTCCAACTTTGGTAAATTGCGTATGCCACATGTGCATATTACATTAACAAACAACAAGCAGGTCAGTAAATATATATGCCCTGTCTGTGATTCCAAGGGACCTGCTATCTCTGTTTTTAAATTGTTACCGTTAGGACAACTCTAGTTTATTTTTAAACTAAAATTGTTTTCCATATTGACCTTGGATATACGAGTTCTGAAAATTTGTCTCATGGTAGCCTGCGCTAGCCCCCTTACGAAACTTATTGATAACAATTTAAAAATGGAGAGTAGTCACGCTTTGCCGGCCAACAATTTCACGAACTTGTAGTTTGTACCAACCAGTAACACAACAAGAGGTAACGAACAATTTCATAACTCTTGTTTGTACCAATCATTAATAACACAGCAAAGGAGGTACATATTTCCGGTGCTATATTATCTTTCATTAGACCAGTTCAGCTATACTACTTTTCAGGTCAGAAAAAGAATGAACAAAAAATGGACTTTACATGGTACACAATCAGGAAAGAATACAAAACTGTCACCTCTGTCAAATTATGCCTGAAGAAGGTCCAGGGCTTGCAATAGCGTAGGTTTGAATCTCCTCAGATTGAGCTTCACATCCTGCTTCATTATCACGTCTGACAATGCGTTCCACCCCTGACTATGGATTGCCAAGGGATCCCTGAATACCATGTGATCTCTTGGGTATCTGTGAATCAGACTGCTCTCTTCCTCTGAGATGTAGTAATCCAGATACTTCAGGTTCATGCCACACGCTGGCTCTCCATAGAAATTGGTTGCCATCCAGTCCATCCTCCCCCATGGGACTACCTGGATCACCACTGCTTGCCCCGGGAGAAAGACTTGGTTTGTGAGACCAGCGCCATGCACCGCTAGGAGCACATCACAAGAGTTCACCATCGCTGCAAACCTCTTTACGTTGCCACCGGCCTCGGAGATGATCACTTCAAATCCTAGCCCTCTTGACACGGCAGCCAATCGACGAAGATTCAGGAGCTTCCTCGTGCCTCGCCTAGATATGATCAGCATTCTTGGTTTCTTACCAGGCTGCTCCCCAAGGACCATTGGTCTGTCCCTGCTGAGACCATACGAATGGCGCAAGAATCTTGTGAAGTCAAGCATTGTGTAGCCCTTAGGGTTCCTCGTTGGATGCTGTCTAATGATAAGGTCCCTATCTCTCACTAAGCCAACAGTCACATGCTGAAAGCAGTGGACATCGTTGTTAGAGTCAAAATCAATTATGTCGTGATGCGATAGCCTCCGCAGCATTCCCTTGTATTTCTGAATCCACCTCTGATTGTAGTCGGTAATGAACAATTTTACCCGTCCTTTAAATCGGAAGGAGGTCAGGTATAGTGGGATCAGCACATCTGACATGTCATGGAAAAAGTTTCCAGTATATCCACCAATCGAGAAGATAACTGCAGGAATGTCATGTGTTACGCTGCATTTGGGGGCATCATTTTCACTTGCAGCTGCTCTGATGATCACTTCTCTTACAAGAGGTGGTAAGGTATCATCATGGCGAGCATATGGCCTAATCCGCCGCATTTCCTCGCTTTTCTGTATGGGCATTGTAATAGAAACTGAAGAACTTTCTGGAGCAACTCGCACATCACCAGACATCTGGCAGATTATTGGCCTTGCGTAAGGGAAGCCGTCATCCGTACTATTATCATCGCAATATATCTTGCTTCTAGGCATTGAAATTTGAATATCTGTAACTGCTGGAAAGTAGGATAATCATAATATGTAAGTCATTCATGTTTAAAACTTAAACACCAATATACTGCTACTACACAATCAATTTTAGAGGGGACAATGTAATTAACTTGGTACTTGACTGGAAATCATCAACAAAACAAGTCAGATGGCTGTCTAACCTGGTCGCGGAGGTTTCATGAAAGAGCCTCCAGGAGGGGAATCAGACACAGCAGAAGACGTGAACAGTCCCTTAGACCCTGATTTGTTTTCCAAATCTGTTCCATTCTTGATAGCGTCATTTACATGACTGGTATCTGCAGGGGAGAATGTGGATATTTCACTAAAAAAAATTTGAAGTGGATATTTCGCTATAAAAAAATTGATCAATGATTGGAAGTAGAGCGAAACAAAACACTGAGTGAAAAGAACTCTTTTTCAAAACAAGTCAGTTCCCTTTAGTGAAATCCTAGCAATAGATTGCAAATTATTCCTAAACACATCAGAGTACCACCAATACTAAAACTTCAAAACCAATAAAATTGTCAATAATTTCTTAACGACCACATATCATACAGTACAATTTAACCAGCTCATGCATAATTGAGGTCCATGTCAATTATAGAACTGCTAAGGTCCCCAAGTGGGAAGATCAGAAGATCCCAAACCTAGCCATGCCCAATACAGTGCATCCATCACACTGTCCCTGAGCACGACGCAACTAGCGTGGTCCAGCACACTGATGCTGCTACTCACACCAAGGGATGATCTGGCATTCTGGCTGGAAAGGGGAAAGAAGCAAGGGAGGGAGCTAGTTTCTTCATCTCTCTTCGCGGCCCTCACCTGATGCTGGTGAACTTCTGAAAGGATCATCACCAGCTCCTGGCAGAATTGGAGCACTTGGCCGGTGAGGTACATCGACGATTCCCTGCCACGAACTCAGAGCTCCAGCCCCTGCGGGTACAACACAGGTTCGGAAAATATAAAAAGTCTGCAAAATTGAAGAGAATAATCAGAGAAAATTGTGAGCCTCAAGGATCCTTGATGTGCCCCCACCTTCAGCGTCATCAGAGCTAACATGCCTCACAAAGTTCCTTTTTTCCAGGTGCATTCCGTGTCCATCTGCAAACACACACACACCGAAAAAAAAAATCAGTTTCTTGAACTCAAAAGGAATCAGCCTTGCTGGCTCGGTGGGTGATCTCCAACTCACACGAGACCCGCGACGACAGCGCGGCGAGGAGCTTGGCCACGCCGACGCAGACCAGCAGAGCGAGGAGGCAAGCCGCGAGCTGCCTACTCCCGTGCTCCACCACCTTCCCCGGACTCTTCTTCGCCGCGGCGGCCCTCGCGCCGTGCCGCGGCTTCCTCTCCCTGGCGCCTGCGCCAGCCGCGGCCTTCCCCGCGGCGGCTCTGGTGCTCTGCTTCCCGTGCTGCACCAGGAACGCCATGGCTCAGCCTCAGCCGCAGCGCGGGCTAGCGGCAGCGGAGTAAAGCCGAGTGAATGAGTGAGGTCAGTTACTTCAGGTCAGGTCAGTGAGGAGGAGCGCGATGTAGGGCCGTGCGACAGTGGAGGAACGGATTGGCAAGGGTGGAAAGGCGGCCATTATTGCGAGCTGTCTTTGCGCCGGCTTATTCACTCGCTCAGATGACGTGGGTTCGGGTACTGTGTGGGAATTAGAAACAGTGCCATGGATTAGCGTCTGCCATAGGTGCTTTTGCTCGTTCGTTTTGCTTGTTCGGATGAGGATAAACTGGGGATCGATGAACAGGTGAAGAAGTACAGTACTAGATGTGAGTTTTCTTTTTCATTTCTTTCTTTTTTCCGGGAGAATTACTGGTTGCGAATTGCTAGAGGAGTGACTGACTTCACATCATCTAACGTTTTGAAATGGCTATGGAAAACAAAAATAGGATAAGGCTGCAAAGATGGCCACGGTTTACTGCTGCTGCTGCTGCTATACTAGCTCGCTCGCATCCATATCAGTGCCAGCTTTAGCTGCCACCAGCTCGTCTTGTTGTTTGTTGCAGCTAGCCGCCCATGTGGCTGTTGGGCAGCGAGCATGAGCTGCTTCTTCGGCTCGTGGACCTCCTGTAATCAGCTCCCGTGTTTTCCTGACCTGCTGTTCGGGCTCAGATTTGGAAGGCGTGAGCTTGCTAATTCTGCATGGTGAATTAGAAGAAAGGCCAGGAAAGGGGAGACTGAAAAAAGGGAAATCATATGTTCTCTCTCTGTAGTTGCATGACAGGGTATGCTAGTACGAGTTTGGTCTAAGCTGGTGGCTGATCAACATGAAAATATTGTTTGCACGCTTTGAAATTCAGATTTTTATGATGTCTTCCATTTCGTTTAATACTGTTGCTGCGTTCGTCGTGTACTGTACCTCTAGTCTCTGACAGATGGAATGTACTGTACGTTTCACTTGGACGGACCCGTGAATTATTCTCCGTCGGAGAAGAAGCCAACGTGTTGCGTTACAGTATCCTATGCCAGCCGGCTAGACTGTTAGTAGTAGTTGGTGGCGGCATGCTTGCTTGCACGTATCTGCCGCCTAGCTAGCATGCAGATGCATGGCGCCGTGTTCAGATCACCTGCCCATCCGCCCATGCCCACCGTCGACTGACAGCTTCGGTCAACGTTCGGTGACACCAACACCGCTCCTACCGGTAAAAAACAATGTTTCTTTTCTGATTCGTTGTCAATTTGTGCAATAATCAGATACTCCACTAGTATGTATGAATACATAATGCGTTACGAGTTTATACGTACAGAGAAGGGAGGAGAAAAAATTGTATACCTTTGATTAACCTTTTTCTTTTTAAAAAAGAACGCCAAAAAATGCAAAAGAATCGGGAAATCAAACCACGATGAAGAAAAAAAAAAATAACTATACGTGCAGCTGCTGCTAGAGAGTAGTACTCCGTAGCTCCTACTCCTCCTTGAGCATCTGCATGGCCTGGCGGAGCACGGGCTCGAACCTCACGAGGTCGAGCCTGACGTCCTGCTTGCCGAGGTAGTACTCGGCGACCTTGTTCCACCCGCTGCGGTGCACGGACTCGGGGTCCTTGAGGGCGGGGTGGTCGCGGCCGAGCGTGTCCACGAGCGTGCTCTCCTCGACGCCGGCGGAGTACGCGATGTACTTGAGCCGCATGTCGACGGCGGGGATGCCGAAGTCGACCTCGCCGATGCGCTCCATCTTGCCGTACGGGTTCACCTGGATGAACACGGCGCCCGTGGGGAGGAACAGCGAGTTGGTCAGCCCCGCGCCGTGCACGCCCATCAGCGCGTCGGCGGCGTTCACGTCTCGCGCGAACGCGCCCACGTCCACGTTGAACGGCGGGTCGCCGATCACCACCTCGAACCCCACGCGCTCCGCGAGGGACACCAGGTCCTCCACGTTCACGATCTTCCGCGGGTGCCGTCGCGAGATGATCATCAGCCTCGGCTTCTTCGTGTTGTTTTCGCCGGTGAGTTTGATCGGGGCGTCACGCGGGAGGGAGAACGCCCCGCGGAGGAACTTGGTGAACTCCGGCATGGAGTGGCCGACGGGGTCCCGCGCGGGGTCGATGCTGAACTCCTTGTGCATGCGGATGCCCACCACCGCGCCGGGGAAGCACCGCACGCGGTCGTCCTTGTCCATGTCGACGATCTCGTACTTGGAGAGCTTGTTCAGGATGGTCCGGTACTTGCCGACGTACCACGGCTGGATGTTCTCGACGACGAGCTGCACCTCGCCGCGGAACCGCGCGGCCTGGAGGTAGAGCGGGATCATGATGTCGCTGAAGTCGTGCCAGTAGTTGCCCGTGAGCCCGCCCATCGCGAACACCAGCGCCGGGACGGGAGATCGTACGTCGCACGCCGGCGCGTCCGCCGCCGACGCCAGCTCGCGCACCGTCACCGCGTTGATCCCCGCGAAGTGCTTCCGCGAGTACGGGACCACGCGCCACTCCTGCGGGTTCGGGTTGCCGCCGCTCTCGATGGACGGCGCGATCAGGACCGAGCGCGCCGAGCCGTGGATCCGCACGTCGCCGTCCACGTCGCAGACGTCGGAGACCCAGGGACCCTGGATGTCGCACGCCGGCTTCTTCGCCGGTGCGCGCTCCTCCTCCGCGGCGCCATCTGCATGGGTGCGTGAACGGACGTGATCAGCACGACTTTTTTTGGTCAGCGTTGCCAGCTTTCCGACAACGCGGAATCTGCATCGAACACGTCTCCGGACGGCTTTCGTTGGGTTCTACGGAGTAATTTCTAAATACTCCGTAAGTTGCAATGACAGACAGCGAGTTTGAGACTGATCGCCCGAATGCAAAACCTAATCGAAGAATCGCGTGTGTGCTATCTTTGCGAGAATAGATGGTACGCCTAGACTACCAAAGTACTGTACCTGTGATTGGCTTCTGGTCCTGCTCTGTTTCAGTGTGGGGCTCTTGAATCGGTGGGGGCTTCTTCTCTTCTGCTTCATGCTCTGGTTTGGGTGTCTCCTGCTCTGTTCATGGCGGGAGAATCAGAGGAGAAAATGTTTAATTTTTATAAAAATGATTCAGGGAAACTCATCTCAAAAAATTAATCCAGGCGATTTGTCTGCCAGAGAGAACGAAATCGGCACAGGTTGATTTACCTATGACAGTAGGGAGCTGCTCCCTCTTGTCTGCCACGGTCGGGGTCGCCGGCGATCGGTGCCCTGGAGACGTCCTCCGAATGGCTGAGAACACGAGAGGTAATTCTGATCAGATACAGTGAATCGACGCGCTGATCAAGTATGTAATCGGGCACCATGTATTCAAGAGCATGCTTAGAGTTACGTATGACGAAATTCAAAGTCCTCGAGCTCAATCAGAAACGCAGGCAGGATGAAGAGTCAAGAAGAACACAGAATTTCGAAACAGGAATTCAGAAACCAACGACGAGCTGAACTACGCCTCACAGCACGACACGGACGAAAGAACCGTAACTCACCGTTGGGAGCGGAGATGGCGAACTGCTCGGAGACGGTGAAGTAGGTGAGCAGCACGAGGAAGAAGCCGAGCAGGAACCCCACGCCGAGGTACTTCTTTCCCGCGCCGCGCAAGCTCTTCATGAGCTTCCCCTGACCTTGATCACCCCCCATCATCATCGTCTCTTCCCTCTCTGCCCGTGAACGAGCGAACCCCTTTCCTCCCCTCCGCTACCTCCCAGTCCCAGTCCTTCCTCGAGATTAATATGTGCCCGCCCGCGTACGCGGCAGGTATGAGGTATCCCCCGAGACATCACCTACCCTGACGACACGGGGGAGAACCTTCCGTCCTGGAACTCTTCAACGGACCGGTTCTCACTTCTTGCTGGGATCCTGCCCTGAGGAGAGAGGACCAGGCCAAAAGCCGTCTCCCTCGTGATTTTTTAAGGCAATGGAAAAAAAAAACGTTCCGGCCTTTTGCAACGTATTATTGCATACTACGGCCCATCACTTTCGCTTTCTCTCTGTCGAGATTGCTACGTCTAACACTGTGTATGTACTTGATGTACATGTATGACATCAGCTGTTACTGTCAGTAGTTCGCACAAAGCTTTCCGGACCGAACTTATTGTACCAGAAGATGCCCTGCCTTGTTTCTACTCCTGCTTAGTTTAGGGGGGAAACAGTTTCGTGTCAGCATTGCGAAAAAATGTGTTTTTTGGGAGCCCACCAATATTTGCGAAAAAATGTGTTTTTTGGGAGCCGTTTGGTTGGACGATTTTAAAATTTCCGGCTCGAGTTGTTCGCATGGATGATTGGGAGGAGATGGCGCACGCGAGGAAGCTAGTAGACCATCTGCGAGGCATGAATGATCTGATCATGGGTGTGAGGTGGCGGGGGGAGGTCAAACGCGTGGAAGATTTGATTGGAATTTATAGATGGTTCGGTAGTAGAAGAATATAACGAACCCATGAGCTGTCGGGGAACCCACCGCATGCCTAATTCGGATCGGAGCCTCCCTCCGGCTCTGCACATTCTTTTCTCTTTGGCTTGGCCGACAGATCCGTTCGTTCGTGTATGGCTGAGGTAAGCTTTCGTGTCTATGTTCCATTTCCAAATTTTGTTTTGTTTACCCTACAGAAGAGAACGAGTTGATCGATCGTAACTGGAGTATTATACTACTGCTCCGTACTTGCTTCCTGCAGCTTCTTTCTTTCTGATAGTTTATTGAAGAACGGTTTGTAGCAGGAGTGTTTCCTTGTGAGAACTGAAAGATATTGTTTTGTTGTTCTGTGCAAGAAGGAATCAGTTTCAGCCATGAGAGAGACTGCTGCCGAAAACCTGCTCCTCCTCCGTCGCCGTGTTTTTCCAGGCCAGGAGCGCGTGTCATCGATTCACCACACCACTGCTCATGAAAAGCGATTGCACTGGCCGGCGTTCGGCGAGTCAATGTCGACGGAGGACGGGAGCAATCCGATCAACTAACGACTCGGTACTGCAACAAAGACAGGACTGGCTCTAACCGATAGGCGAACTTAAATGCTGGTTCCGCGGAGAGGAAGAGGAAGATGATGATGATGATGATGATGCTGGATTTGGTGCGGTGATCAATCGCAATCACGGACGTTGTAGCACGAACAGTGACTGAGTGATTAGGGTTCAGGATTCCTCGCAGTACTGTGCTTGGGTCGAGTCCGTAGTACTGTTTCGTTGTCGATCGGACGCGTATTGACTCCGACCAAAGAAATCGGTACTGTAGCGAAACACGTTTTCGGTAAAAAATTGACCCGGCAAAACTGGTTTTTTTAAACCTGACTCCAACGAATGAGGTCTGGATCAGCTTAGAAAAATTTTATTACTATTTAATTTATTATTAATGAAATTTAAACAAAATTTTTTAATAAGATAAATATTCAAAATTCACGTTAAAAATCAACGGTGTCAATATTTTAAAACTGAAAAGAATAATTAACAAAAAGAAAAGAAAACACCTTCGCAAAACAATTAACGGCAGTTACTCCACTAAGTCATTTCGAATAATAATCATGGTGACGCGAATCGTGCGTGACCAGCGGTTACGTCCGGTCATGTGCGTATGTATGATCGGGGTGGAGCAGCGGTTGGGGGCGGTGGAACCGAGGCACAGGCACAGCCTGCCGGCGGCGAATGAAGAAGAGAACGGTTTGGAGGTAGTCCTACCAAGAGAAGGGGCTAAAAACTCGAACGAACCGTCGCCCACTTCTCACCCGTCCAATCCGCGCACTGTCCACATGCTAATCATGATACTAGTACTACTTACCTACTTACTAATTCCGTCAGCGAGAATAATAACACGTCGTTGCGGCGGCTAGCAGTGTACGGAGCTCCGTAAGTAACGGTTACCGGTTCACGATTCGCCAATTTCAAAAAGAACGGGTGCATCTACCCCTGGCTAAAGAGTGAGCTCCGATCCGATGACGGGGCGCCGAGTAGTCGGAGCAACGGCCCGGCCGGCCACCAACTCCAACTAATTTTCGCGACCACGAGGCCAACGGTGCGCTTCCAGCTTGATGAAACGTTGCGACGGGCGTCTGGTGGTTCTGTTTCTGCACGTCTGTTTGCTCAGAAAAATGTACTGCAAGGCATGCGTCGTGGGCTTATCCAAAGTTGTTACGGAGGAGTACCAACGAAGTCACAAACGGCTTGTGTGACTTCAATCATCACTGAGAGATTTGTGTAAATATACATGTACGCAGACATGTATTTTTGAAGGGTGAGAGATTTGTGTGTGTGTATCAATATATGAGGACGAAATATTGGACTTGTTGTCAGCGGACACTCTCTCCATTTTAAAATTATTAACTTTCATTAATTTTTTTAATTAACGAGTGATAATAACTTTAGCAATTTCGAAAAGGTAACATCAAAAATTTGGGAGAGGATCAGGGTGGTTTGGTGGGCCAGCTCACGAAAGTTTGGGCCGTTCAAACACAGCAGCTGTCGCCTTTGCCCCGCAAAGTTAACTGTTATTGGGCCGAAGTTTGGTGCCCCGGCCCGTACATATTTCAAACGGGCTTCTAGCTCGTGGAATCAGTTTAAGTTCTGGTTCTGGATACTTCAACGAGGCCATGGACATGGAGTAACCAGAACCAGACTCACAGGCAATTATGTGGTGATCGAATCAAAGAACTTCATTTCACAGTTGCTTAACCAATGCACGCTAACAATGCTTCTTATATGCTCTTCTTCCAACACTAGACAGCAACAAAAACAAGAAAGAAAATTGCGTGTCTCTCGATTCTATACCAGCGATCACTTTAGTAATTTGGAGCTAAGCATATCTGCAAATGCAAACGCGTACTGTGTCCTTAAGTTTTCTATGCGTTCGTTAACGGTCCTTACGTTCGTGTGCTTCTATTTGGCCAACTAGTGGCGTCGCCAGCACGGCGCTGCCGCTCATGCACGCCCGTTCTTCCCCCGGCGAGCTGAGCCTCGATGCGGCCACCGCTTACTGCTGCTGCTGCTGCCGGAGGTGTTGCATCGCGCGCTCCAGCGTGGGCGCGAAGCGGGTGACGTTGATGCGGAGGTCCTGCTTCCCGAGGTAGAACTCGGCGACCTTGTCCCACCCGCTGCGGTGCACGGACTCGGGGTCCTTGACCACGGGGTGGTCCGGCCCCAGCATGTCCAGCAGCGTGCTCTCCTCGGCGGCGACGCTGTACTCGAGGTACCGGAGCCCCATGTCCTTCACGGGCTCGCCGAAGTCCGTCCGCGCGACGCGCTCCAGCTTCCCGTACGGCACCACCTGGATCACCACCGCGCCGGCGGGGAGGAACACCGCGTTCGTCAGCCCCGCGCCGTGCACGCCGAGGAGGACGTCGAAGGAGTTCACGTCGCGCGCCAGCTCCTCCACCGGCGACGCGTCGCCGCGCCGGTCCTGCCTCACCGTCGCCTCGAACCCGACCGCCTCCGCCGCGCGCGCGAGTTCCCGCACGTTCACGAACCGCCGGTCGTGCGCGCGGTGGATCAGCATCAGCCGCGGCTTCTTGTTCTTCTTACCTGGCGCGCCGCGCGGGAGCGCGTACGCGTCGCGGAGGAACGCGGTGAAGTCGGCCATGGTGAGGCGGCCGCCCGGCGCCTGCTCCGGCGAGACGCTGAGCTCCTTGTGCAGGCGGAGGCCGACGGTGAGGTGGCGGAAGCACCGCACTTTCGCGTCGCGGGCCAGGTCGACGGCGTCGAACCGGGACAGCCGGCGCAGCACGGCGTCGTACCTGCCCAGCCACCACGGCTGCGTGTTGCTGACCAGGAACTGGACGTCGCCGCCGTACCGCCGCGACGCGACGAACAGCGGCACCAGCACGTCGCTGAAGTCGTGCCAGTAGTTGCCCGTCAGCCCGCCCAGCGCGAACAGCACGGCAGGCGCGTCGTGGGTCACCGCGCACGGCGCCGCGTCCTGCGGCGACCCCAGCTGCGTGACGGTCACCTCGTCCACGCCGGGCACCGTCTTGCGCGGGTACGGCCGGATCTTCCACTCGCGGCGCTCGGACCAGCTCGCCGGGACGAGGGTCACCGAGAGAGCCGAGCCGTTGATGCGGACGTCGCCGTCCAGCTGGCAGGTGTCGGAGTAGGCGCCGTGCGCGCTGCACACCACCTTCCCCGGCTCTGCTGCAAGTGCAAACACAGGGGACAGAGTTTATTTAGGGCCCACGTGCCAGGCAGTCTGCTCCCAAATATTTTCAAAATTGGAAAATAAAAAGATACGCGCTTGACTGGAGGCAAATTCGCTCCTGATTTTACGAGATACAGTATAAAATATCCCCAAACTATGGCGATGAATAAATGCAAGGTTATTCTAAACAGAACCATGAGCAGTGCTACCGAACAGGGATGATGGATCGTTTTGCTTCGGGGGACAAATATTTGGACATACCAAACGGTTTGCCGTCCGCATCATCTCTTTTGGGCAACTCCTTGGGCGTATCCTTGTGGGGCTCGTCCACTTTTGGCTGCCATTCCCGCTCCCTTTTCTCCTCGCCCTCTGCACTCAAGCAAAGAATCCGATCCTGTATCAAAAACAAGTTTCGATCGATCCGATCCAAACGCAAGCATAGATTACTGTTTCTCAACAAAAATTAACGGGGATACAATGGGCATGGTTCTCTGGCCGGGGTTTAGCATCGAGAGGCACATCGGAGGCAGAGTTCACTGTTTCCAACATGTTGACTTCGATCTCGTCGTCCTCATTCATGATGAACTGAACTCCAGATTCGCGGTCTCAAGAACAGAGCTCGTCGGTGAAAACTAGACAGGGCCTCCTCACCTGAGCTGTCTCCCGGAGCTCGGATGACCTCCCTGTCCGCGATCCGTTGCGGCGCTGTCGTAGTGATCACGGCTGCAGTCGGCAGGTTACACGAGGAGGAAACAAGAACTGATCAGCTAGCTAGACTACACTTACATTACATGGATGAATAAAACAGTAGTGGATGTAGTTGATGCAGGGGAAGGAAAACGAACTGAGCTTCTTGGAAGAAGTAGAAACGGAGGGACTGAGGAAGAAGGCCGGTTACCGTTGGGCGCGGTGATGGCGAACTGCCTGGAGACGACGAGGTAGGTGAGGAGCACGAGGAAGAAGCCGACGACGAAGCCGGATTTGACGTGCCTCTGCGCCCAGCTCCTGAGGCTCGCTCTCCCGGGCTTCGCCTCGCCGCCCATCGCCGGCCGCTCCCTCTCCCTTCTTCTACTCCGCTCTGCTTCTACCCTCTCCCCGAGTCGTTCTTCTGAAAACTGCCGACACCGCTGAATACTTCAGCGTTTCCTTCTTCTCCTTCGTCTCGCTTCTCGCTTTACTCCATGGGAGGGAACGAGGAGACGAGAGAGACAAGGGACAGGAAGGAAGGTCTCGTGGTATCCAACTTGCCGCCGATGGCTTTTGTAGCTGACTGACCGACTGCCTAGCTCGTGTGTCAACTGCCAGGGGCAGTGCCGATCAGGCTAATCTTGGTTTGGTGGGCATGGTGATCGATCGATCGACTGCGACTGCGAACGGTGGTGGTGGTTGACTACGACCAGTGAGCGACGAGCTGCGAGGACTTTTTATAAATTAACGTAATCTGGGTCTAATCTGACATTACGCGCATTGTTAACTCAACGCAGCATTCATTGCGAGAAACTCTGTTATCGAATTAGCCACAAGCGTATTCGGATCGAATCTCGAGTGCCCAACGGTCTGACCACTCTTCTGCGAATTTTTTTTCTGATTTCAGAAATCTTCTCTTTTTTTCTTTTCTGAAAGACTTGCTGCTTGTTTTGCTATGTTATGTTGCACAATATCTATACAGTGGCGGTTGGCCGGTTGTGACAGTGCTGACAGCTGATAGGGGGCGATCTCCAGTCAGAAATGTATGCTGGTTTTTCATACTGTATATCTTTTCTGAATATGAATGATGATGATGATAAATGATGTCGACTATTTTTTAGCAAAACTCGTCATCACGACAAAAGACCTAAATGATCAGACTCTTTCTCTGAAACCAACCTGCGCAAACAAAAGTAACAGCAAGTTGATTTGTTGTCAGGCTGTCCGTCATGAACGCGCGCAACCACGTCAGTTTCGCTCTTGAGATCAGATCTGCACAGCTCATGTTTCCTCCAGGGATTATAACAACAACCAGCCCCACTTATTTATTAGTTGTGCATATCTTTTCGGGCGGATCGTACGTACGTCAGTGAAGTCGATCCGGACGTGAACGCCTCTCGCTTGGCGTATACTCGTCCCATGTCGAATCATTCTGATTTGACGACCATCGTGGTGGCAACCATCATGCATGCAAACCTTTTTTTTTTCATGGGTATCGATCGCTTACTAGAATCTGCATTCCAGCTCAATTTTTTATTAGATCATCTGGCGCTGGAACATATTTGACTAGTACGGAGTACTAAAATGAAGTGCTACTGCTGATCCAAGATGAATTTAAAAAAGAGCAAATTTATCCAGCAGTACATCCCAATATAATCAAGTTGAGTTTTGTTATCCCCTCTGAGCCCTCTCTATTGAGGACAAAAAGCGATTAGAATCTTTCAGGAAGGAAAAAAACTTTGATTATGAGCTGCTAATCTGTCTCAGTCTCAGCCTTATTAATTTAGTGCTATCTGTTCCTTTTTTTTAAAAAAAAAAAATCTAGTGTTATCCATGGGTCGGTCACTCGGCCTGGTGTGTCTACCTCTCCGATCTGTAGTTGATAGAGCGTCCAAATTAGTTTGTCAGATGGGAATGGTTTGGAGGCCACTTGCAAAGTCACAAAGTTGGAGTCTCGCACAGCCAGCTCCTTAATTACATCCAGTAAGTTTAAATAAGCATGATCAAGCTCCATTTCTTCTTGGACGGAGGGAAATGGAATCCCTGCAAGTGCAGTGCTCACCGGCAATATGACCATACACACACTGTACAATTAGCTAAGACCAGGCTTCTTTGTTCTTGTGTCGACCTCATCGTCGGTTTTTTTGCATGCGTGTCAGACCACAGCAGAGCAAGGTGGGAGAGAAACGCTTCCGCTGATGGCTTAGCTCCCTTGTTCTCTGATTGAATGGCTCCTTTGATCTGAAACCGGCGTTCGGTTCACTGGCTGGCTCTGTTCAGAAGATGATAAGCGTTATCTGATTCTGAACCAGTGGGTGCGGCTAACACTTATTTTCTCCGTTACTAAATTGTTGTCACCGTTATTTTTTAATATTAACTTTAATCATTTATTTTATTCAAAAAATTAATTCAATTTTTTTAAAAAAATATAAATTATGAGTCAAATAGCTTAAATAATAAAAGTAAATTATAACAAACTATACAATATTTATCATTTTTTTAATAAGACAAATAGCAAAAATTGATGTGAGAAGTCAACGACGACATTGATTTAAAAATGGTGGGAGTCCTTACCACCTTTGCTTAGAATTTACAAAGCAGTAGTATCAACGGTTCTGATCGACTGTCCAAAAAACTCAACGAGATCTGCATCTGTCCACAGCACTCCATCCTCCATCCACAACACGCGCGTGGACTTGATATTTATCACGGTATCACCACAAAAACTGCTGCTCGTCGTCAGAGCGGCTGAACCACCGTTTACTTTCTCTTTGTATATATAGTACTGTTCTCCAGTGTTTCGGGCTTAATTAGTTTGCATCTGGTCTTGGAAGTGGTGGCAGAGGATAGAATTCTGTAGCTTGAAATTTAGTTAATCTACTGGCTGCTCCACATGATGGCATGCCACTAACCTGCTACTACTACCACCACTTAGCACCGACGGTGTGTGGGTAAAACCTAGAGACCAATAAGCGGAAGGAGTTTAAGGTGACCTCGAGATCTGAGGCGCCGTGCTAGTTGCGCCTGAGGTATCGGTTTAAAAACAGAAAAGAGGGATGGTCCCTGATCAACAAGCGAGCTGGATGAAGTAGGATTTCACTTTTCAGTACAGTGTTGAATCTTTTGGGCTAGTAGGCTACTCTGTTTAATCAAAGAATTTTCAATTCTTACCGCTAAATACGTTAGCCTTTTAATTTTTACCACTAAATCCGTAAGCTTTTCATTTAGAGCCATTAAATAAGTTTTTCATTTCAAAACATACCATTTCTTCAGATTTTTAAGTATTTTTACTGTTTTATGTTGTTCTAAAATAAACATAATATGAGTTCAAGTGATGCAAATAGTATGATAAATATAATATAATAAATACAATGTATTATTTCATAATATAAAAAATAAAAGTGTTAAAATTTTGAAGAAATGCTATGTTTTGAAAAAAAAAACATATTTAATGGCTCTAAATGAAAGGGCTTACGAATTAAGTGGTAAAATATTGAAAGGTTGACGTATTTGATGGTAAGAGTTGAAAAATCTCGTTTAATCGTAGTTAAGACGATATGCTTGTTTTTTTTTTTAAAAGAAATTTGCAAAAGCTATGCATATAGTTTTTTTATAGAAAAGAAAGTTGAAAAAAGAGCCGAGTTAGTTACAAGTTGCTTTAGACCTTTGGGTACGCCAACAATGTATTTTCTTTTTTTTAGATTTTATTTAGAAATTATAGGTTATTTTATATGGTTGGGTTAAATCTCAGGGTAGTCCGAGATCCACCAAATTACCCATGGATCCGCCACTGCTCATAGAATGCAACGTGTGAGAAACTAGGTACCATAACCAGGAGAGCTAGTCATGGCCATGGAATCCTCGGCCCATCGCTCTCTCTTGCCTCCATAGCTTTGCTTCATCCCAGAAGGCGTCAAATGGCTCAGGATGTTAGCCAGCGGTTAAACGGATAAAGCAAATTATCTACGAGAATAAATGATTTGTTTGTCACAGTCATGATATTTTTATGATTTTATTATGAGAAATCGTGTGTCAAGGTAAACAACTGATCAAGTGATGGGACACATTTCCTAGGTACTTGTCGGGACAGAATAGCCCGGATGCTTACGGATTAACCTCTACAACGCGGCCCACCTGTGGACCGCGGCCCAACGGCCCACCAAGGACCTCACAAAGGCGGCCCGACCTCAGCGGTTGGGAAGTCTCGTTTAGGCCCAGAAACAGAGTAGCCGTTCCGACCCTCAGGGGTCGGGACTCGAGCTATCGGGATCCCAGCGGTCGGGATCCGTCCGCTGACCGGTGGGGAGTAATCATCAACCCGACGGACGTGTCAACTCAGCATCTCCAGCAACGTGCAGGAGATAAGTGTTCCAGAAGATTCCACAACTACCCGGCCAAGAGAGGAACAACCTCCCAGGTGATAAAGCTGAGCAATAAAGTATCTCTGCTCTTCCTCAGAGAATAATAGTACGAACGAGAAGCATCGATCGCCCGGCCTGAACTCCGAAGGGAGCAACCCTCCAGGACTGCGGCCCCACCTGTCAAAGGGCCATCCGTTTTCGTAAGCGGCAAGATGCTTAAACCATGGTCCGGTCACTTCGACCATGGTTCGATCAAGACAACTCAGATTCGCCCCTATGTAAGAGACACTCGGGCAACAGAGCTCAGGGGGAGGAAAAAAAAGAAACAAGACCAACAAGCTGATACACCCAGAGCAATAGCCAAAAACACCACCTGTTAACTACTCCCATTACGCAAGCTAGGGACCTTCGGATCCATCCGGAGCCCTTCCGCATTGTACTTTCGTGTTCTTGAGATTCATACGATTGATCTTACGCCCCTAGAAGTAGGGTATTACGCCTCGAGGCGGCCCGAAGCAGGTTAACCTTTGAGTCTCATCTGTAGCTTAGGCCATTCGATTCTAAAAACGCACGATCTTTCGTCCGATCGTATAAATTTTACTGTGCCGGTGTACGAAACACCGACAGTACTACTCTCTCTGTCTCAAAATAAGTGTTTTTTAATTTTCAAACATCTACCTTTAACCATTCATATTATTAAAAAATTTGTAAAAATATTTTTTTTATTTTATTATGAAATGATTCATTATTAGAATTACTTTAACCTTGTTTTGTTTATTTTTTATTTTCATAAATTTTTTGAATAAAATAAATAACTAAATGTTATTTTAAAAAGTTAAAAACGTCATTTATTTAGAGACGGAGGGAGTAAACATCAGATGAGATCATACAAATCTTTAATATACTAATTTTGGACAAGGAATCGGGCCTTTCCCGAGCGTTCGTTGCGCCACGTCAGCGGCACTGCTTTTCGCTGTCGGATCTCTGGGAGCTTGAATCGCCACCGTCCACTACACCCTGCCCTCCCCGGCTTCCGCACGCAACGACGACCTTCGCCGTCCCTGCGCTCCTCCTGGGCGACGAGGACTGTCCCGCCCCACACCACCCACCCGCCATCGCTCCCCGCACTTCCCTGGCCTGAAGCTCAGCCCTCACCCACCTGACGCACCGACGAGCTCCGCCAGCCCCTCTCCCCACCAATGACCCGCGCCCGACAGGGCTCTCAAAGTCTCAATCTCTCTCAGTCGTAGAGATTCACATGTCAACCCTCATCTTGTGGACAGGCACCTCGCAGGTTCCAGGTGAACGCGTCCCTGTACTGCTGGCCGTCACCTTGACGTCGACGCGTACCAGCACCAGGCTGTACCTCGCCGGCCTGCAAAGCGCGGCGGCATCCACGAGCGAGTGAGTCAGCCACCTCCTCTCCTCCTGGATGCCAGTCGACCCAGGGCTACTGACGGAAATGAAAGGATTCAGGGCTCTGTAGTACAGTAGTAGTCTCTCTGCTGGCACGGAGGCGGCTTGCTGCGTTCGTCTCCGACAAGGTCCCCATCACCGTGGCCGCTGTCACCAGCTTACTAGAATTCTTCGTCGACCCCGCCTCACAAGGCAAGTACGTCTCTGTCTCCCCTGCCTCAAGTAGTTTTAATGATGGTTAGCACTGACTGCTGAGCGAGCTCCTGCTATTCCTTTTCACGCTCCCCCCNNNNCCCCCCCCCCCCCCCCCCCCCACCCCCTTTCTTTTTTTACAATTTATCCCTTAGAATGTCTGTCACCTGGTGATGCCGTATGTTTTATTGTTGGTATATATATATTTTTTTTGAGATCAATCTCTAGCTCCAGCTTGTTATCTATCCCTGGCTCTGTTCCACAGTTGCTGATGATGCGTTCTTGGCATTAGTAGTGACCCGTACTAGAATAAAGGGCATAGTCAACTTTGATATACAATATATTGCATGATCAATACGAGCTCCTAATACCAGATCAGTTGTTTTTCTTTTCTTTCCCTAGCATATAGAAACACATAATAAAAGAGTAGTGTAAAAATGTGGTCCATCAATTGCTACCAAAATAATGACCTCAGTGATTGATGCGCAGTCACCTTTCTGCAATTCCGTGGATTGACAAGAATATCTTACGATTGGATCTTGCGGTTTGCTTCCAGGGAATAATTCATCCATCTTGCGATTGGATAAGTCCCAGCACTGTTGCTAATGTTGGAGCTGAGGGTAATTATGAAAGTATGCATATATGTCGCACTCTATTTCTAGAATACACTGTGTACTACGTATCAGTCCCTGTATCAGTAGCTGATACGCGCTAACACATCAAAATGTATATCAAAAAGCATACTTCGGATAGTGAAATATATCTGAAACTCGAACTTTAGCGGCAACACGGTATGGATTAAAGCATCCAAAAAGTTTAGCCAGCTAGAGACGAAGCAGATAGCGGAAACAAGACCCAACTTTACAAGCAACTTGAGAGGCAGGACCAAAACCCAGCATGTTGTCGTCTTCTACGAATCTACCTCTGACTAAAATCACAGATGCAAACGGGTGAGCACATAAAGTACTCAGCAAGGCCTAACACTATGCAAGGGTATACTTATAGATGTATATTTGGCTGTAGCAAAAATAATGCATAGGGGTTCCTTTTCTAAAATCTATTTTCAGCAGGGTTCACTAAAGAAGGTTTTCAAAACCAAGAAATCAAAATATTTGTTTGTCATATTTTAGTAGGTGGATCTAGGGGAGAATAAACCATTCCCACCAGTTTTCAAGTTTTAACTAGAAGGGCCTCCAATACCCGATCCAAACATCTTTCAAAACACGGGCAACTACACCCACTCACACAATCAAAGAAGTATATGAGACTAATCATTGTGAACCCAGACAATAGTGTGTCATAACCAGTGCCAACGGACTTCTCGAAAAGATTTTACACTCTGTAGAGGTTGTATATTTTACCCACAGGTTACGCTCTCTTCCAAGACAGAGAAACGTAACGTTAGTCCCACCTTATCAGTCCACCCCCGTATGCCCACCTCGAAAAAATCATCAAGGGCTGAAACACAAGTACTTCACTTTCTTTTGAGTTCTTAGGTACTTCATTTTTCTCTGCTGACTCAGATACGCTGAGCTGAGGTACTTTTTTTTCTCTAAGTCAGACTCTCTCGGGTACATTCATCCCCGAGTGTCCACCCTTGGTGCCCGATGCCCTACTGACCGTCTAGTGTAGCATACGGTAGGTGCCAATAAGTTAAGGTAAATCCTGTCCAGACAGGTTCTGTGGTTGTACAAAATCACTATGTTGATGTCTGATGAACCGGTCCTTATGCGGTCAGAGTGAGCGCTTGTCCACGGTAGGTGGACTAGGCCGAAGCTTATCACACATCACCAAATCACCACATAGAAGCCTCGCCCGCAAACCAGAAATAATCCATCTCCACTTAACACATGTTGCTCTATCACCCACCTATTTTATTTTACTCACACCACCAAGCACACATTTACACATTTTATAAAATACTGGTGTATGGTGTGATGACGCGTGGCATCACAATAGAGTCCTGAGCAATCTATTATCAAAGCAACTTCACAGTCATTAAAAGTATTTAATTACGGGTTTTTTATTGGTAGTAAGGGGGTGTCATCAACAAGTTGGTATTTAATATTAATGAGAGCAAGTAACTGACATTAATATAAATACCTAATAAGCAGAATCAATACTACATAAGGTTTAAATTCACAAAAAACACATGCAAGCATTCAGGCCATATAGGTGTGAAATAAATCATAGGGCTAATATGATCAAGGTGGTTAGAGCTTGCCTGCAAATCCTTAATCTTTGAGGTCGAAATTTTTAGATTTCTCTTTGTGTCAGTCCTTCTGGCTCCTCTTGGAATATGGCTCTTCCTCGATCTCAACGCCTTTTACACGGTAGAATACGTCTAATAAAACTATCGTAAAAAAAATAAAAGCTCGAGAAGAACCGATAAGACTCAAATAACTTTGAATAAGAGCCGAATGAACTCCACAGGGAAAACTATGGATGAAGTCATGCATGATGCGGTGACTGTCTTAATGCAATGCTCATTAATCTATGTGTATCTTAGTGTTATTCATTATGGATTAGTTACTAGAGTAAGTATTTATTTAGCTACTTTATTCTATTGCTTATAAGGTTACACGGGTAGTTAAGTGTGACTATGTATTGTAAATATTATACCAGAGCCTTCATACGAGTACGGAGTTGTATTATGGTTCGTCTAATATAATATTAAAAGTTTGATGTGTCATTATATGCTTAATCACTGCTTAACAATATTTACCAAGGATTAGTGGTTAATTAGTTATTGTTTATTTTAAACGATGTTTATGTGACTACTTTATTAAATTAGCTAAGTGTATGCATTATGAGTATTTTAAGCACTAATGTGTTTACGTGATTATAAACTAATCTATGGAGCGCATAGTGAGCATGCTAAGTGGGTGATGTGTCATTGTATGCACTATCTTGTTTTGTCGATAATTATTAAAGAGCAATGATTATCTCCTTGGTTTATTTCAGTTAGATTACGTGATGCGATAGTAAGCTAAGTGTATGCATGTCTTATCTCGTGCCTAATGTATTATTACACTATCGTGAATAAATATATACTTTTATGTATATTTACTAAAAATGTGACTTAGCATATGGCATGTCATTTCATGCGTCCTTTCATGCGCAATGCTATTTATTATCATATGCCAGTGATTACTTACTTATTAGCATCATATGTTAGTGATCAATTACTAATTTTATTTTAGACATACTTATTTAGCTTATATTAAATAAATGATTACGTAGGGACTAGAGATTAATTACTTAGTTTCCTAGTATGCAGTTGCATTCTAATTATTAGTGCCTAGTTACTTGACTCCACTTTTATAAATGTAATCCTAATAGTAATATGTGTCACATACAATAATGTAGGCTAATGCAAAGTGAGATGCACACTAATCGTATTATTAACCTGTGTTTAATATGACTATATGAAGTGCATTACTTAAAAACAAATGACAATAAATAACTAGCTCAAATAAATGAATAAATAACTAAAAGCAATTAATCAAATGAACACTGATAAAACTCGAATCCCTAAAAGGAGAGTAACATGAATAGGTGATGATTGGATTTGATTTTTGTGGAGTGGTCGTGGTATTTTCGATGATTAAAGGGTTGCTTCTGGATTTATCGCCGTCGAGAGGTGTTTATCAAGAGCTATGGGTCTATAAATGAAACTAGGGAAAGTATGAAGGGTTTTAGGATTTGAAACCGATTTCGTCAAATACCTCATGTCGAGACGTTCGCGTGAGAATTACTGAAATCGGGGTTGCCGGTGAAAAGATAGATGAAGGGTGCTGTAGAGACCTATTTGTAATAATTAGGAAGTTTCTAGGGGCTCTTCCATAATTTACAAGAAACGGTCAGGGACTTATGTGCAATTATACAAAAATTTAGGGTGCTAGGTGTAAATATTTAAGACTAAACTGTAATTGAAGAAAAGGTTAGGGGTGTATCTATAAAATTAAATATAATTTTACACAATGGCAGGGGCTTAGGTGCCAAGTGGCATTTTCTGGAATTATGATAATTATTTTTATTTTTGTATCGAAAAAGGGATTAAGAATATATTTCTGTGTGCATGGGGTGTATCTAGCAGTTCATTTTATTAGGCTGACAGGTGGGGCCGAGGGGGTTTCTTTTATTTTTTATTTATAAAAACCGGTGGTTTAATTCTAGCCATGGGATCAGAAATGGATGGCTTGGATTCTAGCGGCGACGTGGACGATTCTGGGCTATAGATCCAAAAGTGGGTGGTTCGGATTTTTGTGGTGATGTAGACTAATCTATGCCGTGGATCACGGAATAAACGGCCGGGATTTATCATAACTTAACCGGTTATGATGGATCTAATCTGAGCCCTCGATTTGAAATCGTACGGCTGTGATTTAAAGTGGCTGGTTAGAAGGCTTCATCTAACCTCGAGCGCTCGTGGCTGATCGAACGACCAGCAATGGCCGATGGCCCGCGCGGCGCCGGCCACGAAAGAGACGGTGGCGCCATGGCCGGAACCGGTCGGAGAATGGCTCGAGCTCGCTGCGGTGCTCCAAACTCGACAGAGAGAGGCTCAAAAGGGAGAGGAGCTCACCGTGGTTTGTTTGAGGAGGTTGTCATCGTCAGGTTTTGGCCGGAGCGGGTTGGCGACGGGAGGAGGCGGCGCGTGGCGACAGGCGCTCGGTGTTGGACGCCGACGACGGTTGGGATCACTTGGCACAGCCTAGGATCGGAGGAGTGGGTCCTCGGGATGGTGTAGGCGTAGAGAGAAGGGAGGAGGGCTCACCGGAGAGGGCAAATTGCGGCGGCGGCCGAGGCGGCGTGAATTTGGGGAAAGAGAAATTCCGTCGGGTTTGGGACAGTGTGTGAGGCGAGGAGGCAGGGGAGGCATGGGCTGGCTTTTATAGACGCGCAAGGGGGCTCGGTTCGCTCGGAACGCGGCGGTCATCGGTGGCGAGTTGAATGCCAGTGAAATGGACTCGGAATGGGCGTGGGCGTGGCGCAGCACTGTACATACGTCGAGCTGATGTGGGCGCGGCATGGGCGGCGACATGGGCGACATAGGCGCGGCCACGCCGTCGATGGGACGTAGCGGCGGATGTGACTCGTTGGTGGCTTGAATGCGTTTAGGTGTGAGGTGATGGGGCGAGGCGGGGCACTGTGCGGGATGGGGGCGTGACGTCCGGCCTGGCTGTGCCGGGCGGTGCCCATGCGCGACGGGGCAGCGCGGCGCTGTGCGCCGGCATGGCGCACCTGGAT
>BCLF01000005.1:4802885-4908937 GCA_001602275.1 Zoysia japonica | reverse complement strand
GCCGCACGAGCAGCAGCCGAGGCCGCCGCCCCGGCTGGACCCGCGTCGGCGCGCCGCGCGGGAGCGCGTACGCGTCCCGGAGGAACGCGGTGAAGTCCGCCATCGTGAGGCGCCGCCCGTCCGGGCCCGGCGCCAGCTCGGGGACGACGGTGAACTCCCTGCGCAAGTCGAGCCCGACGGTGACGTGCGTGAAGCACCGCACCTGCGCGTTGCCGGCGTCGGCGTCCAGGTCGACGGCGGCGTGGTTGGACAGCCGCCGGAGCAGCGTGCCGTACTTGGCGAACCACCACGGGTTGTACCGCGCGACGAGGAACCAGACGTCGCCGCCGTACCGCCGCGACGCGACGAACAGCGGAACCAGCACGTCGGTGAAGTCGTGCCAGTAGTTGCCCGTGTACCCGCCGAGCGCGAACAGGACGGCCGGCGCGGCGTGGGTCACCGCGCACGGCGGGGCGTCGTCGTCGTCGCGGTCCCGCAGCCGCGTCACCGTGACCACCTTCGCGTCGGACACTTCCCTGCGCGCGTAGGACCGGATCCTCCACACGCGGCGCGGCGACCGGCTCAAGGAGCTTGGCGGGACGACCACGACCGACAGGGCGGTGCCGTTCACTCGGACGTCGCCGTCGAGTTCACAGGTGTCCGAGTAGGGCCCCTCCGTGCTGCACACCTCCTCCTTGCCATTCCCTGTACAACGCCAGTAGATAATGAAAATGTAATAAAAAAAAGAGTAAAAGAAAAAGTTACTCCACTAATTCAACTTTTTCGGGATGATGAACAGGGGTTGACCAGCTGAGATGGCGGGGTGGTTCCGTGATGCGTGTTAGCTGAACCGTGTGGGGCCCACGTTTCAGTCAGTGTTAACTTGATGCTTGGTCCGAAACAGAGCACGAAGTACAAGGACAACGACATGAGTCATGAGCGCTCACCTGTTTCACCGGAGGCTTTATGAGTGAATTGATGCTCATCTGTGACCCGCCGCGCTTCCATGGTGACAACTGCAGCAAATGAAGCAAGAATACTGGGAACTTTAGAAAAGTTTTCGAGGCCAGGAGGAAAGGCGATTCAGAATCATGCATGGTGTGCCGGGAGCCCGGGAGCGGTGGCCGGCCATGGGATGCAACAGAAGGATGCGAGGTTACCGTAGCGTCCGCTGAATCTGATGGCGAACCGCTGCGAGAAGACGAAGTAAGTGAGGAGCAGGAGGAGCGCGCCGGCGACGAGGCTGACGCGGAGGTGGTGCGTCTGCGCCCAGCCCTTCCGGCTCTTCCCCGGCTGCTGCATCTCGCCGCCCCACGACATCGCGTCCTCCGCCTCCTGAATTTTGCTGCTGCAGCTCCTGCTCTCCTCCTTTCTCCCACCTCTGCCGAGGTCCTTCTACTCCTATCTATCTAGAGAGAGAGAGAGGTCGCTGATGATCGACTGACTTGTTGAGCCGTTCGACGGCTTGCTTACATGGCAGGAGAGAGAGAGAGAGAGAGAGTTCTGGTATTCTTGCCTTTGTAGGAGTAGCTTCTGTCTCAGCTTTGCTCCTTTCGCAATGTTTCACTGTGCCTCAGTGCCTGTGGCCGTGCCCGCGTGAGTTGTGAGGTGGATGGAGATCAGGCAAGGGTAAGCAGTCTTAAGTAACCTTGTGGCGCAATCAAGGATGCGAAAACATAAATACACTCAGCCATCACCCAACTCCCAAACAGGCAAACAGTGACTATTTTTATTGCCATTCTTCGTGAACTTGTGATGCGTTGTTCCTGTGTCGGTGCAATATCTCGGCTTCCAGTCGTTCGTGCTCCCATTTGTTTAGCTAATAAAGGCTCGGAAACTTTACTAATCTATACTAAATGTGTATTTGTGTATGATTAATCTTCTGCAGCACAACCTACGATAGGGAGCAGTTGAAAATTTCTTATGTTTTTTGGGTTTTTAAAAAAAGAAAAGTGAACTCTTCGCTAGCAGATTGCCGACCAAGACATTGTTAAGGAGGTGTCCAGATTCGAAGCCGGACTAATTGGACCGTAGTTGGTGAACTTGTGATGCGTTGACGTCAGCGTGGAATTATACGTGTACCGCAAATGATTGAGCCAGCGGTATGGTATACTATGCGCCTAAGACATGCATTGCACGTAGGAGTATTTCATTATGGGAGGAGCGAAAAAATACATGGATTCCCTCTTTTCTCTCTCTCTTTTTTAAATAACAAGCAAGACTTACAAAAGGAAAAAAAAAGTGGCGCACCATATGTATCAATACTTCTGTGCCCCTCTCCTCCCCATTTTTTACATGTCAAGCGATGCAACTAAAAGATTCTTCGGTGGTGAGGGCGGTTAGCTCACCGCCGGAAACATTCCATCCTCGATGAAGAAGAACAATATTGTGTGTGCCCGACTATCAGTAAGAAAGAGGGGAGTGGTTGGAGGAAGTATACATGCGTGTTGACATATACGGAGGTAAGATTCCCGGCCAACGACCAACATAATTTATTGTTTGAAGTTGCAAGTCAGCGGCATTTGAAAAGAGAAAAGGAAAATATACCGTGCATCCCAGTAGTTAGGTTACTAGTACTCAAAATGGGACAAGCCACCTCAGTAACCGACCCGAAAGATCCCCTCCCGAAATGTTAATCCACCGCTGCTCCTTGATTAAGGATGAATACACTTGGTATGGTGTCATGTCACAACAAGCATGATTAGAAAATTATCCGAATAGCTTCGGCAGTTGAATAGATGCTGCTACTAGTAAACTAAATCAAGAAATTTTTGGCATGAATTACGTCACCTACAGGACCACCACGAGTATATTAACGTAATATCAGTTATCTTATAATTTTCCTAGCAAAAAGAAGTAGTATCATTCAATTTCACTATCAAGCACAAGAAAGTACTGATGAAGCATGAACGTGCCCCCTCCAAGTAGTAGGCCCTTAATCAGTTAGGGAGAAAAAATTTTATGGTAAGGAGCACTGCCATTCATCAAGATAGAGAGAGAGAATTACATTAAGCTAGAGTACAAATTCTAAACTCAACATGTCCATTATTTTCTAGCTCAAAGCCACCGAAGCAACGTTCCCACAACTCTATTGCGGGCTCGGCTCCCGCCAAAGGCTGTTGGGCCTGTTGGCTTCCGCCTTCCGCTGCCCAGAGTTGTCGGCCTTCCACAACTCTACGTCAGATGACCTGACAATTGACAAACCATCTTCCACTGAAACAATACCCGGTTAGAATATAGCTTGTGCCTTGTAAAGTATCAATGGGGCTCAAACATGGATCAGAAGTGAATATGACACTTGTTTGCATCCTTTGCCATGAATCGCTGTTGATTTCAATTCTCAACTTGCGACGTCTGAATTTCTATATTGATTGCTGAGATGATGTTAAGTTCAGATTTAATAGTCTGACGAATTGTCGAAGCTTCTTTGGTGCCGAATATTTTCCCGTATTTCATCTTCCTTTTTTAGGGGTGAGTCATTGATGCTAACAGTGCAACTGCGCCTGGATCAACCGCCGGCAGGTTGAGCTGGGAGGCAACGTAACAAAATCGCCAACTAGACCTACACGCTTTAGTTCTCGCTATATGCTGGTATATTTCTCTATTCCCTACAAACTTTATTCTCTGATGAGTACGCCATTCTCCTGTATGTTCTGGTCACCGACATTGAGTTATCACAAAGGTTTTAGAAACTGGTGTCCGAACGATTTTCGACGGCCTCAAAAACCAATCGGCTAACCGGTTTTGCTACAGTGTCAAAGTCGGTTTTCAGACGAAAACATCAGACCGGACCAATTTCACAAAAACCAAGAAAATCGGCCGGTTTTCGCCGTTTCTAAAACCTTGGTTATCACTTATCACCTCGGACTGCTTGTGTGACAGAGTTTACATGCTTCTTTTCAAACGGTTTTCTGGTCATTTCCTGATCCAGCCTTCAAAAATAACGTAGCATATATAACCTAGCTACTTGCACAAGTGATCACCTGTTTGTAGAATCCTTAATTATTTGCCACACACTCAAATCAGCTTAACGAGCTAACCAAATTCATGTTATATTGTTATATCTGCATATTCCGATCTATGCAGTCTCCCATCTCTAACGCTGTCGCAGGTGATCCATCGCCTGCGCCAGCGTCTGCGCGAACCGGGTGACGTTGATCCGGACGTCCTGCTTCCGGAGGTAGAAGTCGTACATCGTGAGCCAGCCGCTCCGGTGGATGGAGTCGGGGTCCTTGATCGCGGGGTGGTCGGGTCCGAGCGTCTCCGGCAGGGTGCTCTCGTCGAGGCCGATGTGGTAGCCGATGTACTTGAGCCCCATATCGACCGCCGGCTCCTCGTACTCCACCCGCGCCATGAGCTCTAGCTTCCCGAACGGCACCACCTGGATCACCACCGCGCCCGGCGGCAGGAACACCTCGGTCGTCAGCCCGGCGCCGTGGATACCCAGCAGAACATCGAACGAGTTCACCGTCCGAGCCTGCTCCTCAACGGGCATCTCGGACCGCAGCTCCACGACCTCGACTTCGAACCCGGCCGCCCACGCCGCGCGCACGATCTCCTCCTCGTTCGCGAACTTCCGGAAGTGGCTCCGGTGGAGGAGCATCAGCCGCGGCTTCTTGTCCGGCTCCCGTGTCAGGCGGACCGCGTCGTGGCGGGGGAGGCCGTAGGCCTCGCGCTGGAACCGGGTGAAGTCGGCCATCGTGAGACGCCCCACCGCCGGCTCCAGCTCGGGGACGATGCTGAACTCCTTGCGCATGTGGAGGCCCACGGTGAGGCGCGGGAAGCACCGGACGTGCGCGTCGTCGTCCAGGTCCACGACGTCGTACTTGGACAGCCGCCGGAGGAGGGTCCTGTACTTGCCCGGCCACCGCGGCCGCTCGCCGAGGTTCGTGACCAGGAACTGGACCTCGCCGGCGTACCGCCGCGACGCGACGAACAGCGGCACCAGCACGTCGGCGTAGTCGTGGAAGATGTTGCCCGTGAGCCCGCCCAGCGCGAACAGGACCGCTGGCATGGTGTACGTCGCCGTGCAGCGAGGGGCGGCGGCCTTGTCGGGCAGCTCCGTGATGGTGACCTTCTTGATGATGTCTACGTCCCTGCGCGAGTACGGCCGGATCTTCCACTCGCGGCGATCGGACGAGCTGGCTGGGACGAGGACCACCGACCGGGGCGTGCCGTTGATGCGGACGTCGCCGCTGATCTCGCAGGACTGGGAGAAGCGGCCCTCCGCGCTGCACACCACCGTGCCATTATCTGTTGCACGCCAAGAAAAGGAAAAGATTCGCTGTGTGATCGATCAAGCTTCATCCATCAGCTTAGTCTTACCATGCACGCATTATTCAATTTTGAGATTTGAGTCATGTCAACTAGTAGCCCGAACTGCAAAGTAACACTATCTCAATTCTCGAATATTTAATCACTAGATACAGTATATACTCCTAATTTTACCAATCAGACGAAATCGATTTAATATCAGGAGACGTCCGAGAGAGACACAGGTCACTGTTTCCCACATCTTGACATCGATTTTGATGTAGTTTTGGATTCAAACTGTAATAGAGCATGCAAGGACGATAAAAGCGGCATTAGGGCTGACCTCTTTCACTTGGAACTTTGGTGATCAGCTGTTTATCAGTGGTCTGTTGAGCTTTGGTAATGACAACTGCCGAGCAAACAGGAAGCAGGAACAGTTCATCAGTTCATCGAATACTGCTTTGGAAGTAAGCGTAACAATAGGAGCAGAGCCACAACAGGCCAGAAATGTAACTTTGTAAGAGGCTTAGCTTAAACACACTAAAATTTGAAATCTGACAAGCATGAACTGCATGGCTTCTAGCTAGCGACCATGTATGCAGATGCATGGAGCCACAGTGCACAGAGGAGAGGCGAACTCATTACCATAGGGCACTCTGAAGGCAAACTGCTGCGAGAGGACGAGATACGTGAGGAACACTAGAAGACCGCCGACGCTGAGGACGACGCTGAGGTGCCCCTGCGCCGAGCTCTTCTGGGCGGCCCTTCCGGTCTTCACTCCCTCACCGCCAGACATTGACGCTTCCTTCCTTCCTTCCTTCCGCCGCAGATCGACCCGGTTTTGTAGCAGGGATTTGCATTAACCTCGTGGGAGCGAAAGTCCAAAGGGTTACCGACTACTGAGTCTGATGTGGAAAACTTATTACTATACAATGTTGTCAGACAAAACTGATATAAATCGGGTTTTTCGTTTACCCACGTGCGCACCTTGTTAATTAAGTTCGGCGCAACGTGGACCTTGGGTTGCATCTGGGCAATCAAGTTCTTCGCATTCATCTGTGTTGAAACAGGAACTTTGGTTCCATCTGGGCTCCCCTCGATCTACACGGAGTACAATCAAGTCAATCACCTCGAGGTACATGCTCTCAGGGTTCTGCATCACCGTTGACCCTCTGTTTTAGACTTTTAGTGTGCTGCACTGTACTGTCGTTGTCCTAGATATTTGGCCATGAATTTGTTTATGATCTTGAGGAGATGGGAGATCGATGACAGAGGCTGATTAACTTGGGAACGTGCATCATTAATGACGAGTTCATACTTTTTTCTGCTCGATCGGGAATCATGCGAGTGACGGTGTCACATGGGAAAATATAGTAGTGTTTGCGGTCAAAAGAACCGACAGGGCGAGGAATCGATTGTTCATCTCAGCCGTATCTCGAGATCCAAGATGCAATGGACGCGCTGCTGGCTGAACTTGTCTGTCTGTTCACCATGCGAGAGCGGTAGTTTACGTAAACCACCAGACGAGCCGACTTTGTGATCGATGCTGATTTTTCCAAAGTTAACAGCCTGCAAGCGTTTTTTTTTTCTTTTTTAAACTTTTTTTTATTGAATACATCTGTAATATATCTGTTCACACACTACATCTAGTATTTTGATCACGTCTACATAAAAATCACCAGAATATCTTAAATCCAGCGTGCGACGGGAACATCGCTCTCCCACTGTGGCTCCATGTGCTGAGAGGCAACCCGAAATTTATTTTGAGATAAACCCCGGTGCATGCGAGAGCAAATTGTGACTAAGTGAAAAGAAACTGTTACTTTTAAATTGCATTTTGACGACGAGCTTAAGTCATTTCAACCACATCGTATTTTTAAATTGGGAGTACGATATGGTATGGTGTGGAGGCCGGCTTAACAACAATTTTTTTGGTTGTTGGGCTTAACAACATTTGTTTGGAATAGATAGTAGTGAATCTATGGATCTGCCGCAATGAGCTGTACATTCAGATCGCACATGGTATACAGTGCGACCTGCTGCGGCACTGGCCCAAGCTCTTGGGAAACAGTGGAAGAGATAAGCGGCCCAGCGTGTTGGCGCAGCGGCTGGGCCTCACCGCTGCTCAAATTGAAGATGATAGGGCGGGCCGGGTTGGGTGGCGGCGCAGATCAAGCACCCATCCGAGAGCAAGATGGAACGTGGCGCGGTGGCCGCTCCGGACGCCGCGAAGCCAGTGACCGTCCTCCCCGTCGGGGTTGAAACGCCACCGAACCCACGGCGCGATTTGCTCCACGCTCCGCTGAAGCGGATTTCCTCACGGGCACCGTCATGCAGGGGCCCGCTCAGCCGCACGGAGCGAGCTGCCCTCGGATAACAGGGGCAGTGAAGTCCGGTTTTCCCCACGCTCCGCGCCTCGCACCGGCCTTGAACACCACTCCATAGGACACCACGCCGCATGTTTGCGCCGATCGTGGACACATGGAAAAAACGAAGTTTTTGTTTTCCACACAGGTCAATCCACTGTGGCGCCGGTAACAGAATCAAGCACCGCTCCCCACCCCCTGGCGCCCGCGCGTGTTGGGTTTGGGGGGTGCACCGTGCACCTTGTGACGCGCGCGCCTCCTCGCCCGAGACCCGAACCGACACTCGAAGAGCGAGGAAGCACATGTACAAGCGGCGGCTGCTGCAGCAAGCAGGCTGGAAAGACGCCGGGGCCACGCTAGCGACAGTAAAGTCAGGTAACGCATCCACTTTTTGCTCTCCATCTATCGCTCGTGCGCACCAAAATCAAGAGCCAGCTACGCCACGAGAGATTCTGGCCGGAGAGAGAGAGAGAGAGAGAGAGCAGTGCTCAGTCGGTGCGAGTCCACACTCCACCCTGATTCCCTCGTCAAGATCAATCGTACCAATCATACTAACTCTGTCTGTCGCTGGCTATTTATGTGTATTACTGAATTTGATTTACTGTGTTTATTTCTTATGTTTGACTTAAAAATTTATATAAATTTGATAAACTTTAATAACATAAAATCTATATCGTTAATTCATCATAAAAATATTTTTATAATATTCAATTTATGTGTTTATAAAATTTATCAAGTTTTAAAAAATCATTGATAAAAAAAGAAAAACAAAGCACAGTTAAAATAAGTTTAAAAATAGATTTTGCTTTTGGGACGAGGGAGTCCATGAGGACTGAGAGGACGATGCATGGCCGGTCCCATTCGTCAAACAGATCCGGTCACCATGCATCCTGGCGACTACTTGTCCACGTGACAGTGGATGATGGAGCGTCAAGCTCAGCAGATCCATCGCATCACGCGCCTTGCTCAGAGGACTGTGGGTATATACGGTTAGTTCCGCGAAAAATTAGAAATGGTTGGGCAATGTACGAGCAGCACTCCTGCGTGTTCGGCGGCTTTAGCCTCGCACGTTGTCCCGTGCGCTCATGCAGCGACAGCGTCACGCGCCTTGTATTCTGGACGCTGGGTGAGTATGGACGATGGCCAGTCCCATTCGGACGATGGCCCATGCTCTCATGCAGTGACACCGGGCCTGGTTTGTCGGCGGCACAAGGACACCACACCAGCAGCCAGTTGTAAAATTCCAATGTTAACTAACCTTATTAGCTCTGCATCAACTGGGTCGAGGAAACTGAGCTTTAATAGCTGAACCGCGTCCTTGAGAAAATGACAAATCAGGAGCGCTGTTTTTTCTGTAGCAAAAGTGCAGTTGTAGGTGAAGTTCATGTTTGCCGTGCGATAGAAAGGGTACTGTAGTAAGATGCTTGCTGCTTGCGAATGAAGGAACATTGCAGTTCAGTTTTGGCAGCTGCTAGTAAATCTTGTCCATTGCTGCTAGTACTAACATTTATCATCACTTTGTATAGTCCATTTCAGAGTACTTGTCCATTTTGCCCTAACTAATCACAGTGTATTGGTCACCCCTAAAGCCCTGTAATGAACGGATACACAACATTTGTGCGTCATTTTGATCTCCCCCTCCAAAATAAAAGTTTCAGTTTTTCCTTACTTGACCACTTATTTAACCAGCCGTTGATCGAAAACTGAGAAAAATAATATATTCTGCTCTAGATTTCTTCCTCAAATATCCTACTAATACATATACATTTGATCAAGCTGCTCGCTACATACACTGACATAAATAAAACCAAGAAAAAAAAGAAAGAAAACAGCAAGGAGGATGAACACAAGGCTGGCGACGCGAAGCTCAGTCGTCTCCGTCGCCCTTGGCCTTCCGAAGGTGCGCGATGGCCTTCTTGAGCGTCGGCCGGAACCTCTTCATGTCGAGCCGGACGTCCTGCTTGTCGAGGTAGGCGTCCTTGAGCGAGTCCCAGCCCTTGCTCTTGACGCCGTCGGGGTCGGTGAAGATGGGGTGGTCGCGCGGGAATTGGTCGGTCAGCGTGCTCTCCTCCGGCCGGATCCGGTACTCCAGGTACCGGTGGCCCATGTCCCTGGAGGGACCGCGGAAGTAGTTGACCACGAACTCCAGCCCGCCCAGCGGCACGATCTGGATCACCACGCCGCCGGGCGGCAGGAACACCATGTTCGTCAGCCCGGCGCCGTGCACGCCCATGATGGCGTCGCAGCTGTTGGCCACCTCCGCGAACGGCGCCACCTCGTGCGCGCCCTCGGACACCACCACCTCGAACCCGAGCTCCTCCGCGCTGCGCACGATCTCCGCCGTGTTCACGAACCGCCGCGTGCGCGCGCGCGCGATCACCAGCAGCCGCGGCCGGGACGGGCCCACGGCGGCGGCGTCGCGCGGCAGGCCGTACACGCCGCGCATGAACCTGGTGAAGTCGAGCATGGTGTACCCGTGGGACGACGCGCGGGTCGGGTCGATGCTGAAGTCGCCGTGGCTGGTCAGCCCGACCTGGACGTGCCGGAAGCAGTGCACGCGCGGGTCGTGATCGAGGTCGACCAGCTCGTAGTGGGAGACGTTCCTGAACACTGGCATGAACTTGCCCACCCACCACGCCCGGAAGTCGGTGATCAGCAGCCGCACCTCGCCGGCGTACGGCCGCGCCGTCAGGAACAGCGGCAGGATCACGTCCGTGAACGCGTGGAAGTAGTTGCCCACGTACCCGCGGTCCGAGAACACCAGCGCCGGCAAGTCGTGCCGGTCCGTGCACGCCGGCGCGTCGCCGGCCACCACCGACTGCACCGTCACCGCGTGGATGTGGCGCATCGCGTTCGGGTCCGCCTTGCGCGGGTACGGCCTGATGCGCCACGACTCCTCGCGGAAGGTGCGGTTGTCCGCGCCGGGCGGTGCCACCAGGGTGACGGTGGAGTTGGCGCCGAGCACGCGGACGTCGCCGTCGAGCTCGCACCAGTCGATGCGGCGGTTCGTCGTGACGTCGCACAGCGGCTTCCACTCCCGCACCGGTGTCCCAGAATCTTCAAACCATTAAATTAAGCTGTGTCAGTTAATTAAGGAATGACCAGATGGCTAAGAAACGCATCGTACGTGAATCTCGTGATAGATAATTAAGGAACAAAATGACAATTGTTCCTGCAGTAGACCCTAAGAAATTGTCTGCCTGGGCACGCACCAGCTGCCTACATTGCTCTCATCTCAAGAAAGGCGATTGGGGAACAGACAGAGAGACACCGACGCAGTGGAGGGGACACAAAAGCAGATGTCCATACTACAGTGGAGCAAGAACATCGAGCCAAGCGTCGTCAGAATAAAAATGATACTACTGGAGTAGTATAGTACAGTAGTACAGTCCGAGCAATCTGCACTTTGTGCCTACACGCCTCTCAGCCTGAACAATTTGCAACTAGCGCTTGTTCTTCCTTGCAACAGTAGCAACAGAAAAATTAACAGAAGGATCAATTACCTGCTTGTTTGATTTTTGGAACCTCAAGCTCTGTAGGAGTAGAAGGAAGAGGAGTATGCTGAACAGGAGCTGGAACAATGGCAGGATCGGATGGAACCACGACAGAGGGGGAGCCGCCATTGCTGCTGCTGGAATCGTTGCTCTTCTTGGCGGCATTAGCAATGGCGTCCTGAACTCGCAGCTCCTCATCCTCAAGAACACCTGACCAAGAGCAGCAATGGGGAGTACTTTGTCAAATCGTGAATCTCCAGCTTCCCCACGAAAGGGGGGAAAAGAACTCAAATTTATCTTCCATACAAGCAGTCAGTTAGCATCTTTAAAGGTGATAAAAGCAGTTTGCTAGAGCCTAGAGAGTGATTGGTCGCTCACCTGATTCTTGCGTGCTGTTCGCGGATTCCTCCAACGACGCCGGAACCGCGGCACCGCCAGTGGCGTCATCTTCGTTGGCAGAAACTTCACCCTTGCCGCCCACCACCGCAGAGGCGACGCCGAGGCTGGCATCACCACCGTCACCCACGGACGCACTGCGACTCGGATCTGAACGGAAGAAACGGAAGCGATTGGAACGGAGGAAGGGGAAAAAAATCTAATCTTTACCGGATTGTAGCTTGCGTGCGAGGTGGTAGAAGTGGGAAATACTCGAGCTGAGTTCGATCTCATACTAAATGAATCAACCAATCAATCTCGAAGTGATTACCTGACTCAGAAGAGGAACCCTTGTCGTCGTCGTCGTCGAGCACCTCGGCCTTGCTCCCTTCCTTGGACAATGCCTCGCGGTCTTGCAGTCCCAAATCTGAAGTGAAGGGAAGAGGAACAGCGGTCACTCAGTCAGGTCGTGGTTAAGTCATCGATTCGTGGTACAGGCAGCAAGCTAGTCACTGCTCCTGGCGTCAATGTCGGTAGCTACTAGTCTTGTTCCCTGTACTCGGGGGAGGATCCCGTCATGGATTAGCTAAGGAGGACGACTCACCTAATTGCTGCTCCGAACCATCGGCGGCCTTGACCAGCTCGCCAATCCCAGCCGCATTCTCGCCCGACGAGCTCACTGCGCGAGCAAGAGCGGAGATTAGAACAGGCCGGACTCATCAAAACTGGGGAACAATGCAGCGAGCTGAGAGCGCTCGCTTACACATGGCGACGTGGATGGCGTCGAACTTGGCGGTGGAGAAGTACGCGCAGGTGACGAGGAGGAAGGCGGCGACCAGGCCGACGCCGACCCTGCGCGGCTCCACGCGGCTGAAGCTCCTGACGAGCTTGGCGTCGGTGCTGTGGTGGCTGCCGTGGCTGTACGGCAGCTTCCCGCCGCCGTCCATCCCCATGCCTCCCTTCTTCACCTCTCCCCTCTTCTCTCTCTTGGAACTCCCTAGACCTCTCTCTCGACACGAGCACGCCGCTATATAGCTATAGGCACCAATAAGCCCGCCCCCCGCGTTTCCTTCACCTCGTGTGGGCGCGCCGCAATAATTTGACGCTCGTGAGAGCGGGGTCGGAGCTGCTTGGGGTGGCGGTGGGATGTGAACGGACGAGCGAATAATCCCAGGAAGAGAGGGCCCGAGGAAGAAGAGGGAAAAAGACTTTTTGCAGCAGCATCAGCCTAATGGGTTATTAACAGTTGTAACATGGCATGGGCCGCAGGGGCATCGCAGCCAAGATCCAGAACCGGCGATGTGAGATTTGGAATCTGCAACAAGCTCCCCTGTGATCATCATCGGTCGATGGATCTCCATTGAATTTGAGTATCCGTGTTTCCACTGCACGAATGTTTTGAGTGGTGCTGTTAGAACGGTGATAATGGTGTGACCCGTCGGTTCAGTGAAACCATGCGTGCCGCGTTGGGTTCCGGCCGGTTGCAGATTTTGCTTGGCGAGAGGGAGACGACGAAGCCAAGAAGCTCGTCTCCTCTGCTTCCTTCCGTGCTCTCCGTGTCCGCTTCCACCGCTAGGAACAGTAAAACAGCTGAGGGTTACACGATTCGTCCAGGTGCTATTCGTCACGGCGGCAAAACAGGAGGGAGGATCCTTTCTTCCTCATCGTGCCGCGCATCAACTCCATCGCCGGCATCGCTTCTGTTCTGTCTCGTCTCTCGTCTCGTTAATGCAGAGTCCTCGCACGGTTACGCGTTGCTCTCAGATCCATCGCCCCACCCCCTTCCGGCCTTCATTCGTCAGGTGCTCGATTCTATGATCCGGTCAATTCCGCTCCTTCGTTCCCCATCACTAGCTAGTAGCAGTACGTGCCTGATCAATTCCGAAACTGAAAGCGAGCCTACCGCCGGTCTGTTTCTGGACCTGCTCGATGGAGGTCACCACGTCGAGTTGAGGAGACACCATTCACCCCTCGAGCGGTGAAAACAGTTTAACAGTGATCCTCCTCTCGTTATTACTTGTACTGATAGTTACCGTCGACCTTTCGCTCTGTGAATCAGCCAACAGCTTCACATGTCGTCGCATGACGGCTCACATGACCGCACCAAGAACCGGCGAGGACGATATAAACACTGCGTACTTATACGTGACCACACGACGAGCAGGTTCCCCACGTACTCCGTACACCGTGTCATACGCCTGGCCATGAAGCCGATACGGTCCTACGTCACCTACCCAAGTTCCCTCCAGTGAATCAACCGCCAGGGAGAAGAAGAAGAACGCCACGGTTGTGCTGTGCAGCCACGGCGACACCAAGCCCCGGTCGTCGGCCACCGACGCATGCGGAGTGTCGACAGTGGACACGCTGCTGCTGGTGCCGCATCGGTTAGTACCAGCGAAAGCGAACCCCGAACCGGCTGTGGCCTGCGGCTGCATTTGGTCGTACACGCACGTCGTCGCCGCTGTCGCGCCGGTGGAACCGTGGAATCTTCCTCCCTGATCTGCTTGCTTTTCCATGGCTGGCATCGCATCTTCCGTCCACGAGCTTCCTTCTTCCCAGCGTTCAAAACGTGGTGTTTTCGATGCGCGGATGATGATCATCGATCCAGCGCGCCAGATCGTAGCGTGGATCAGGAAGGAACACCCAAGAAATTTGTTTTGGGTTGGGGGGGGGGGGGGGGGGGGGGGGGGGGGGGGGGGGGGGGGGGGGGGGGGGGGGGGGGGGGGGGGGGGGGGGGGGGGTTTGATCGGAGACAGGAGAGCCTGGCGACTTTCGTGGGCACAATGGAACGCAGTGTGCAGGGAAGTCGGGTCGGGTTTGGGTTTGGGTTCGGACAAGGTACCGGAATATCATATCGGACAATGCATTTTTCGGACAGGAAAGGCGAAAATTGATTTGGGCTGGATTATCTCCCTCAACTACGAGGTCGCAGGTTGCCTCAGGCGCTTGGGCCACAATTTGTCACGAGTGAAAATTCATGCGTCCACCTGAGCCACAATTTCTCATGAATGAAAAACCAAATTCATAAGCTGCTCTTTTTTCTGTTCTAAATTATAAGTTATGCAAAAAATTTTAAATTATAATTCATTTTTACTTCTTAAAATAATTTTTTTTTCTCAATACATCTTTACTTTTTCTCTTTTTAATTTTTGTGTCTGAATTCGAAACCACACGGACGAGACGGAGGGGGTACCAATGTTGTTCCGGCTCAGGCGGGAACTAGTAGAACTACGGCAGAAGCTCCAGAGCAGCGCGCAGGGCGCCTCTGAACCGTCGCGTGTCAACGGTCACGTTCTGCCCGACAAGGTACGCGGACCTTAGCGCCATCCACCCTTCCCTCCTCACGGCGGCGGGGTCCCTGAGCACGCGGTGGTCTCGCGGGAACCGCCGCGCCAGCGAGCTCTCCTCCACGGCGACGCCGTAGTGCACGTACCCGAGGCCCATGTCGCGGGCCGGCGCGCCGAAGTCCTCCGCCGCCATCGCGTCCAGCCCGCCCAGCGGGACCACCTGCACCACCACGCCGCCCGCGGGGAGGAACACCAGGTTCGTGAGTCCCGCGCCGTGCACGCCCACCATTACGTCGCACGAGTTCACCACCCGCGCGAACGCGGCCAGGTCCGCGTGTTGCTCGGGCTCCACTACCACCGCGTCGAATCCCAGCGCGGTGGCGGTCCTCGTGATGGCCTCGATGTTGGTGAACGTACGGGTGGCCTTCCGGGAGATGATCAGCAGCCTGGGCCGCTTGTCGGCGGAGGATCGATCGCCGTCGGCGTCGCGGCGGCCGTGGAGACGGACGACCGTGTCTCGCGCCAGGCCGTACGATCCCCGGACGATGCCCGCGAAGTCGGCCATGGTGTACCTCCCGGCCATCCTCCCCGCGTCCACGCTCATCTCCTTGTGGAATTCGAGGCCGACGACCACGCGCGGGAAGCAGAGCACGCCCCCGCTTCCTCTGTCCACGTCGACGACGTCGTGGCGGGAGAGCCCGCGGAGCAGCGGGCCGTACCGGTCCAGCCACCACGGCTGGGCGTCGCTGACGAGGAGGTGCACGTCGCCGCCGAACCGGCGCGTGGTGATGAACAGCGGGACGAGGACGTCGGTCAGGACGTGGAACATGTTCCCCGCGTAGCCGCCGGCCGAGAAGAAGATGGCCGGGGCGCCGTGCCTGGCCGTGCATGGAGGAGGAGCCGAGTGGTTGGTGGGACGTGACGAGGAGATTATTACCACCTCAGTGACGCGGGCCAGTGCGTGAGGGTCGTTCTTCCTCGCGTGCGGCTTCATGCTCCATGACCGACGCGTAGCGGAGGGATGGAGGTGCACTATGGTGGAGTTGGGTAGGACCCGGACGTCGCCCTTCAACTCGCAGACGTCTGACCTTGGGCTGGAGAAGTTGCACAGCACCGGACCATCGCTCCTGCCGCCTGCACCATGAAGAACTGTCGTCTGACTGACATTGTTCAAGTTTCTTCCATTTCATCACAAGTGATTGAGGTTCCAGCTGATGCCAGATTACTTGTTTATTAACGTCCATGAGAATCACAACGTGGAAAAATTCTGGGTATGAAACTGAAAGCTCGTCATACCTGAATAATGAGACCCTATCCTTCTGTTTTCTAACGTTACAGAAGCCGAATTTACTGAAAACAACAAACTCACTGCAAACACAACAATGAGGGAAGAACAATAAATAATCATCACGCTAATGGAAATAAGATTAAGAGGGCAGGATCAGTGAAGAACTTACATGTTTGCATAGGAACAGCGTAATGTCTGACCATTGTCACAAGTGACAAGGGTAGAAGAATGCATCCTGCAAGCAGCACCAATCCAACTTTGACAGTAAAACTGCCGATAGTTTTCTTCTCAGACGCCATCTGCAAACCGCAATGCTGAGATCTTCATCTATAACCAGTACACAAACCGGAAAGGACACCCTTTGTGCTCTCCACCAGACCTATAAAGCCTTCTCACTGTCCTCCGTTAGTTCAAACATCAAAACTAAACAAGTGGTGTTTGTTGAAGGGATACTCCACGAGTCAGTGACAGAATAAGCAGAGCACAGATAGTTACTGGGATTATAGTGCGAATTAGATGAGAAAACTCGATGAGGAAAAGAAGCAAACGAAGCAATCTACGTGTCTCCCTCAACTTTTGGTTTGGTAGGAATATGGTTATTGTGCATTATTGTTGAAAGTCCTCATGTTTGTTACAGAAGAGAGGGTAGCAGGTAAGTCACTCAAAAGTAATTATAAAGATCTGGTCAGTATTGAAGTGCACCCCAAGATAAAAGTAGCATGCAGAGTTTCAAATTAGATGATATAACTATGGAGAACATGCTAGTATTTCAGAACTCACATTCACCACAAACAAATGGAGGATTTGTGTAATGGGCACTAGGATTGGTGACTTTGTAATAGCTTGATCAAAATATTGGTGGATTTTTGAAATTTACTCTACTATTGGAAACTGAGAACAATTCAGATCAGAATTATTAACAGGAATACGTGTAATGAATTAGTAGCACGGAATGATCCATACAGAGTAACCAGATCATGATAATAAGGACAAGATCGGTGGTTGATAGGTGTTAGACTACTGTTCCAGTTAGGTAGTCCAACTCCTTGATAAAAGAATTACATGGGGATTCTATTCAGTCAAATCGTCCTTGCCAACACCTGAAGCAACCACGAACAGCTAAATATAAAAAAGTGGTAGTGTTGAATATATTTTGTACTTCACAGTTAGGTCCAATAGTACTTAAAGCTGGCCCAACAAGATTAACCTTGAATTCCATTGTCTTAAAACCCCACCTACATATCTATCTGCAATGTGCATTACGTTTTAAGAGAGCAAAAACATTCATTGCAAATTGACTATTAATTACACAAGATGCAAATGCAACAAAAGAATACGGAGTAAAAAATTACATGATTGCCGTGCCTCAAAATTCTATCGCCTACCTTGTCACAACTCACAACTCTTAGAAAGATCAATGGGAAAGCAATAATAGCAATAATCAGGTTCGTGCCTTTTGTTGATCGACAATAACATTCATGATCCTTCCAGGCACATAAATTCTCTTCTTGATGCCCTTTCCAGCAATATATTTGGATATTTTTTCATCTGAGGCTGCTATTTGGAACGCAACATCCTCTGAGCACGCTTTGTCAACAAGGATTGTACCCCTGGTTTTTCCATTGATCTGGACGGGGAGTACAAGCTTTGATTCCTCTAAGTATTCGCTTTTTGCCTACATGAAACAAACAATTCATTCAGACTTACTGATATAGCGCAATAACAAGTTTTCACAACCATAGAAATTTCAAGGTTACCAGATATTTTGAATACAGCAAATCCAATACTTAAATAGAGTATGTCTACACAACAAAAAGACATCCTTGAACTAAGCTTCTAGTTAGTAAATGCTGGAGATACTTTTTCTGTTCTGCAGTTGTATACTATTACCATATAATCATACATTCAATTCATATATTTGCTCAAAAAGGTGTAGTGGATTTTATGTTTATTTTTTTTAAAAAAACTTGACCTGTGGTGGGTAAGACCCTATGTATTTTGCATTAAAAAGGAAAAGGAAACACCCAAACCTGTCCCACCCATGCACATTTGATGTTTATTCAGATTACGTCATTCTAGCGCTCAGCAATCACTGCAGTAAAGCAGAACAATTTTTTGAAAAAAAATTAATTTTTAAACGAATCAGGGACAGGTGAGTGATTCTTTCCTCTCAAATACACAAGAGATACCTTTTCTCTCCTGCGTTTTCGAGAAAAAAAACACATGAGATACCTTTTTCTCTCGAATACACATGCAGATGATGCTGGAACAGGATAGTATTGAGCATACCTCTGGAAATTGTTCATATGCTAATGGCTGTGTGTGTCCCAGACGAAACCAAAGCTCCTCAGCCAAGTGTGGTGCAAAGGGTGAAAGCAGCAGAACAAAGGACTCAATAACTGATTTTGGCTGTGCATCCCACTGAAAGAGTTAAGTGTCACAATAATTTCTATATATCATAACAACACAATAACAACAACAAAGCCTTTAGTCCCAAGCAAGTAGGGGTAGGCTAGAGATGAAACCCCGAGAGACGACTAAAAAGGAGCAACAAACGACAATTAAGGTTTAGACACGTGAATTGCTAGCCTCCACGAACTCCTATCCAAAGCTAACTCTTTAGCGATATCTCAATCTTTCAGATCTCTATTCACAGATTCTTCCTATGTTAAGTTTGGTCTACCTCTGCCTCTCTTCACACCGTTTGGCCGACTTACCATCCCGCTATGAACCGGTGTCTCCTGTGGTTTTCGTTGAATATGTCCGAACCATCTCAAACGATGTTGCACAAGTTTCTCCTCAACTGGTGCACAAGTTTCTCTTCAACTGGTGCCACTCCTAATCTCTCTCGTATGTCATCGTTTCGGACACGATTTCTCCTCGTGTGGCTACACATCCATCTCAACATACGCATTTCGGCTACGTGTAGCTGTTGAACATGTCGCTTTTTCGTAGGCCATCACTCTGCTCCATAAAGCATGACAAGACGAATTACAGTACTATAGAATTTACTCTTAAGTTTTTAAGCACCCTACTATCACATAGGACTCCAGAAGCTTGACGTCACTTCAACCATCCGGCTTTAATTCTATGACTTACATCCTCATCAATATCCCCATCTTTTTGCAACATTAAACCCAAATAACGAAAAGTGTCCTTCTTGAGTACCACCCCCATCAAGTCTAACATCTCTCTCCTCGACTGCGGTAGCACTAAAATCACACCTCATATACTCTGTTTTAGACCTATTAAGTTTAAAACCCTTTGACTCCAAAGCATGTCTCTATGATTTTAACTTCTGATTCACCCCTATCCTGCTCTCATCCAATAGCACCACATCATCCGCAAAAAGCATACACCAAAGAATGTCCCTATGAAGGTCTCGTGTGATCTCATCCATCACCAAAGTAAAAAGATAAGAGCTCAGAGCCGACCCCTGGCGTAGTCCTATATTAATTGGAAACTCATCGGTGTCTCCATCACTTGTTCGGACACTTGTCACCACATCTTTGTACATATCTTTAATGAGGTTAATGTACTTTGTTGAGACTTTGTGCCTTTTCAATGCCCACCATATAACGTTTTTATGCACTTTATCATAAGCCTTCTCTAAATCAATAAAGATCGTATGCAGATCTTTTTTCTGTTCTCTATATCTCTCCATCAGTTGCTTTATTAAAAAAATTGCCTCTATAGTGGATCTCCCGGGCATGAAACCAAATTGGTTTTGGGTGACTCTCGTTGATCCCCACAGATAAAAACTACACAATTTTATGCTCCCTCATAAATGCATGTTGTTTTGCACATGGAATGGTATAATATAGGCAAATTCCTATGCTGGTAATGCATCTTTTTACATAGTAAAATGGAAGCACTTGATAAATAGCATGTTAATTATACTTTCACTTTGTAATTCCTGGAAAGTTTGACTTCACCTTGTATGCAGCATTCACAAACTCCATCATCGCAGAAATTGCAGTGTTAAATCTTGTTTCTTGAATTTCCTCTGAGACCTGCATACCAAAGTGATATGTAATACTCAGAATTGACATCAGGAAAACTCAGTCAATCAACTTCATTAACTTGGAGTATGACCACACTTAAGATTGCAACAATAGAATGCCATGAAAGACTTTATGCCAAGACCTGTAATGGCACAGTTTTTTGCATGGCAAATAATAAATAATACGAACTACAGAAGTAAGGCTTCATTCCATTTTATCCACCTCAATACTGGGATATAGTAACTTCAAAATAACTAAAATTGCAGATTACACGAGTTGTACGGTAAATTAGTACATAGCCTTATTCCCACACAAGAAACCTAATTCTATAGACGACACTGAAATTCTTTGACTGTATGGAGCAAGTATGAAATCCCATAAAAATAGCTAACACACCTAACATTTTGCATGGTTTACATTTCACAGTGCACGAGTGAAAGAAAATAACTGTACTTGCAAATTGTGACATACCCTTGCAATGCATTTGTGAAGAATTCGAAGCTGATCCATGGTTGGTACATCCTCGGTAGTTGTGGTTCCATCTTTGTATGATCCATCAGACAATGGAGGACCAACTATAAGTCTCCAAGTCCTTCCAAGAAACCGATGCACACCTTCAATTCCCCCAGTGCTCCATGTTTTTGAATCTCTATATTATTCAAATATTCTGTGAGTTTTCTTTGCAAAAAAAAAAAAAAAAAACAGTAGCACATCATCCAAAACTTGATGCAAACCTTAAAGGCCCCATGAACATTTCATACAAACGAAGAGAATCAGCACCATATTCTAAAACCACGTCATCAGGGTTGATGACATTCCCTCTACTTTTACTCATTTTGTAGGCACGAGCATCTACACGTATGTTCAGATCATCCTTCAGTACATAGTGATTTCCAGCTTTTGTAACCTTGAAAAACAAATAACTGACAAAAATCAAACTCCAAGCTTTTAGTCATACTAGAATGAAGAATAGAAGTGCCAGAACAGACCTTATCTGCAGTTATTTTTTCTTGGTAGCAATCAATCATACTTGAACCTGAGTCTGCAGAAATCCATCTACCTTCATTGTCTTTATATGCAGTATACTCAACCTGTTACTGAATCTATAAGGACAAATAAAAAAATATCGACAAGCATGTGGGAATTCAAGTTCTAACAGAATTTAGTTTCACCTACTTCTCCAAGTATTAATCCTTGATTTATCAGGCACTTGAAGGGCTCTTTCGTGGAAACTACTCCAATATCATACAGAACCTAACAGAAAACAATTGGTTAGAATAAAGGAAATCAAGATAACAATAACAACAAGTTTTTGAATGGCAGAATGGTTCATAATCACTGTTTCCCCCATTTCCTTTTCTAAGGACAGCAAAATTTGGCTAACAAGAGCTGATTTAACAATCTAGGTTAATATTGCATAGGAAACTGCAAATCTATACCAAAATCCCCTGCTCATATTCAAATAGAAAATCAAATAGTATGACAAAGATGGAGCACACATAACAATCAACAACTTAACCTACAAGGAGCCCACTGATTTTATGTCCTCCAATGAAACTATAGAAAGATTAAATGTTCAGAACTGAACAAATGTTAGAACCTTGTGCCAAAATCGTGCATAAAGCAAATGGAGAACAGAGTGTTCAGCACCACCAACATAGATGTCGACTGGACCCCAATACCTGATGATACAAGAAAAAAGTTAAATACATCACACAAGACGCCCATTACTGGATCACATATGAAAGTAGGGTGCACCTCTCTTTATCCTTGTCAACCAACATATTTGAATTCTTGGGGTCCATGAATCTCAAATAGTACCTGAAATAACAATTCAAGAATGTATAAAACTGTACTGGTTTACAAACTACTTACAACTGACAAAGGAAATGTCTCAATGTGGGGATAATTATTCAGTCAATTAGGCATATCACAAAAAAAAAGGGAAAAAAATGTTATAAAACAAAACTCTCCAGCTGGTCAGATTCTCATCATAGATTACAGACATCAGGTCATGAAGAAAATATACCAGCATGATCCAGCCCACTGTGGCATGGTGCTTGTTTCTCTTCTGGCAGGCCTCCCAGATAGAGAATCGGTGGCTCTAACCTGAAAAAATGCAGTAATCAGTTTAAAAGGTGTGCTCAGAAGAGCAAAAGTAAATAAACACAAAAATGATTTTTTCAAAGGTAAAAGAAGCCAAGCCAAGCTAATAGTGACAAGTAACATTCAGCAAAATTAATTCATGACACTAGGGCAGGCACATATTTTTGTGCTCCAAAACAACATCAACCAATTTCTTTCTAGCTTGCTAACTAAAAGGCAATTACATAGAATTTAACGACACAGAGCGATCTAAGTAACAAAGGTGAGATGCAATTTCAGGGAACTTGATTCTTTTCTAAATCAGCTATGAGCAATCTATGTTTCTTCTACTGTGTTTTTAGATTTACAAAATTTAAAGATTAAAATAATATCAGCCCTTTTCTGTTGCAAATTTTCTTAACTTTACAGAAATATCATTTCATTTCGTCCTCAATTATCATTATTTCTGATTTCTCCCAATCTGTCACGCATTCACAAAGAAATGGTACTCCCTCCTGTTTGTAATACATGACGACATTGACAAGAGGATAACTTTGCTCAGCTCAGCTCATAGAGGGAGCAATTTCTCAGTTTCAACAGCTGATACACGTACCCAATTTGTTGCTTTTGCCAAAGGTGGCTCCCCAGTACCAGTGGGAGTGAAGTCATCCAATTCAGGAAGCACTAGAGGCAACTCATTTTCTGACAGAGGCACCATTTCATCAGTATCATCAAGGTAAATAATAGGGAAAGGCTCACCCCAATAGCGCTGTCTAGCAAAAAGCCAATCTCGAAGCTTGTAGTTCACCTGGCAGTTGGTTCCCCAATTAAAGCCTCATGAATGGAAGGAGCACGAAAGATACACTGTGGACAAAGAAAGTACCTTTTTCTTTCCAAATCCGTTGTTCTCTACCCATTCGATAACTTTCAAAGCAGCATCTTTGGATTGCATACCATTAATGTTTAATCCAGATGAAGAATTGGATGAATTTATCATGATACCTTCATCTGCATTTGCCTCCCCGAGATCACAATTGCCATTGGGTGGACTTACAACTTTAATGACCGGAAGTTCATACTTAACAGCGAATTCATGGTCACGGGAGTCATGTGCAGGCACTGCCATAATAGCCCCAGTACCATAGCTGCAACATATGCAGCAATTAAAGTTTAGAGAGTGCCGAACGTCAAAGACTAATATAAACCAATAAAAGTGATGGAGGTTTTTTTATTTGCCCAATTGTTTTGGAAGTCCACATAAATGATAGATAATATCCAATACCTCAATTTGAGAAAAAAAAAAGAAAGATATTTGACCAACTAATCAGGTTTCTTATATGTATCTGAATACAAAACAAGTTTCAAATAGCAAATTAAAGATCATAATCTAAAAATTTAAAAGGTAAATAGTGGTGAGCCTGTCAAACATTTGTCTTTGATAACGCACGAGATGCATAAGCTTACAGTAAGGCTCTCTACCAACCTAGCATTTACTTCCTAGCACTTTACCTTTTTATCTTTAGAATACAGTGGAAAACAATGATATTGCTTTACATGACCAGCATACACAAGAGGCATACTAGCTTACCCTCCTAAAACGTAATCTGCCACCCATATTGGAATTATCTCCCTGGTTGCTGGATTCTCAGCATAAGAGCCACTAAAAACACCAGTTTTTTCCTTTTGAAGATCAGTTCTTTCCAGTTCACTCTTTCTAGCTGCAAGTTCTTTGTATTCCTCTACCTGTTTTTCCAATTAGCTCATAGTTCACCGCAAGCAGTATTATAATTTACAAGGACAAAAGACTCACATGTACACGTTGTTCCTCAGATGTTAGAGATGATAACAAAACAAACTCAGGTGCCACAACAAGATATCTGCAGCAGTAAAAGTTAGTTCGACTGTCCATATAAGCCCAAATAACATAGCATTTGTACATTTCAAAATAAGAAGCAAGGGTACGCACGTTGCACCAAAAATAGTGTCCGGCCTTGTTGTGTAAACCAACAAACTGGCACCCAGGTCATTCCCATTCTTGTCAACTGCAAAAAATTTAAGCTCAGCACCTTCTGATTTCCCTATCCAATTTCGTTGCATTTCTTTGATACTATCAGGCCAATCAAGCTTATCCAAATCTTCAAGAAGTCTATCAGCATAAGATGTTATCCTCAGCATCCACTGACGCATTGGCTACACAATATAAGAGAAAATAGATAAATACGCTTAAACCTTCTGAAGATAGGTAATAACCTTCTGAAGATAGGTAATTACAGAAACCAGTATTTTGACATATTTTAACATAACTTAAAAGACAAAGCAATATTCACAACAGAACACGTTCTGCAAATTGTACAAGATACCTTTCGTATGACAGGATAGCCACCACGTTCACTAACGCCATCTACAACTTCTTCATTCGCCAGGACAGTTCCAAGAGCAGGGCACCAATTGACCGGTACCTCAGCCTGATTGTAAGATATGAATGCCAGCCTAAATTTTTTTTGAAAACCAATGAACAGTACAAAACTGTTTATCTCTTCAAATAAAGGAAGTGCAAAACAGGAAGAATAACAGATGATATGAATGTCAAGTCATTCAATATGCAAATAAGAACTAGTAGTTCTGACCTGATAAGCCAGTCCTCTTTTCAACAGTTGAAGGAAAATCCATTGCGTCCATTTATAGTAATCTGGTTCCGTTGTGGAGATTTCACGATCCCAGTCATACGAAAAACCTAGCGATTTAAGCTGCGGCACAAGAATCCTATTTATAATGGCGTACAACATAGAATATTTTTATTTTATTTTTAAACTATATTTTCTATTATTAAGTACAGAACGAATGGGGCACAGGAAACCCTGGACTCAATCTATGTTCATTTTGTCAACTCAAACATATTAGCACAGCTCATATTTTGAGCAAAAAAAATGAAGTTGTGATTCTCAAATAAGTAATACCAAGACATGTTGATACTACTATTATGTTTCACTTTCGCATGATGGGATTATACAAATAACCACTCTATCAAGAATTAGAAGGTACAATTTCAAATACAAACAATCACCTTAACAGATTAAGAGTTACAAAATTGTGTACAAAAATAAATATAGAAGTTATCATCTAGACATTGTAGCATCCGCATCTCGTGTTAGATCAGAAGTTATCATTTAGACATTGTAGCATCCGCATCTCTTGTTAGATCATTCTTTACACTGCAAGGATCCTATTCTTATCAACACCTTAATTTTACTATATCAATAAAGCTTCCTAAGAATCATAGCACCATTTTAGTGCAGACTAATTTGGCGATTGACTAGTACTCAGTTACTTTTGTGCAACCTTCTGAGAATGAAAAGATGTGCAAAACCATCTAATTTGGAGCCTTAAAGAGCACCAGAGTATTACCAAGTTACCAGTTATTACTACCATCATGTATTAAATGCTAAACAAAAAATACAATAAAGATACAGAAACTATGGAGTCCATTACCTGTGTGCGGAAGCGGTCAATGTTCCGTTCAGTGGTAATCTTAGGGTGGGTTCCTGTCTGTTCACAAACTACAACTGATCAGATAACCATATCAGCAAATAATTTGAATTCTGAATCCAAAGAAGGGCTGAACAACCTGAATAGCGTACTGCTCGGCAGGAAGTCCAAATGCATCCCATCCCATTGGGTGCAAAACATTGAAGCCTTTCATGCGCTTGAATCTCGATAAAATGTCAGTTGCTGTGTATCCAAGGGGGTGCCCAACATGCAACCCAGCCCCACTACAAGGAAAAAGTTCCAAAACCACGTAAGCAACAAGCAATAAATATATGTAACAATATTACTTTACATGATTTGATGCTTTTGGCTAAACCCAATTGCCAAATGCATTCTATTATACAGTCCTCCTTCATGAATCAAGACCAATCTCAGAACAATTGCACAGTTACTAATCACCAATTTATGATAAACTGGAACGGCTAGAGCATACAGTTATGTGCACATTCGATAGGAGATTTTTCAAGTCTTACCACCAAATATGTTAGCCTTTCAATCCTTAGCACTCAATTCGTAAGTCTTTCAATCCTTACCACTAAATACGTTTTTCACTTCAAAACATACCATTTCTTTGAAATTTTAACATTTTTATTGTTTTATATTATGTTATTATATTGCGTAATAATGCATTATATTTATTATATTATGTTTATTATACTATTAGCATCACTTAAGCTCAAATTTTGTTTATTTTAACACAATATAAAACAGTGAAAATAATTAAAATTTTGAAGAAATAGTATGTTTTGAAGTGAAAAACGTATTTAGTGGTAAGGATTGAAAGACTTATGAATTTAATGATAAGAATTGAAAGGGTAACGTATTGGTAAGAATTGAAAATTCTCGATTGGATACATGGATAGCACCTAGGGTAGGGGAACATGTCGAGGATGTAGCACTTGGGTTTGGAGGTGTCGAGGCCTTCCCCGATGTCCGGCGTGCGAAACGTGCGGTGCTCTTCCCAGTGCAGCTGCCACCTCGGTTCGATCTCGTCATACGGGTACGCCCTCCTTGCGGCCTCCTGCGCCTTACCAGCTTCGGCGCCGGCGCCAGCGCCTGCTCCGGAGCTGCAGCGAGCACGAAGGAGCGGGGCGCGACGGAGGGGGAGGAGGACGAGGCGACGTCGGTGGACTGTCGCGAGGGCGGGTGGCCGTGGCTGCAGTTGGAGTGGGAATTGGAACGACCATTGCAGCGTCACGGCCATCAGGTTGGAATGGAGTGGCCGCGGGAGAGAACCGTGGTGGCCAAATATAAGCGGGAGGAAACGACGAGTTTGGATAAGGTTTTGGACTTTGCAGCACAGAAATGAAAAAAGGAAAATCAAGGTAAAAATAGGCCCAGATCAAGAAATATAATAATATCCGTTTTCCATCGCCATTTTTTTCTTGTTTGGTGAGCATAATTGCATTGTTAGTAGGATTGGAATTGGAGAACAAAATTATTTCTAATTTCGATGATTTAGGGTGAGAAGGATATGTAATAATTCTATTGTAGTTCCATTGGTGAAGTCAGCTGTTCTGCTTCATACAAACATTGGATACAAGAGGAATATTTCCATCAAAGGGAAAATCATAAGTGAACGAAATTTCACCATATTAAACACTACAGATAATCTATTTTGCTCTACAAATACAGGGTCATCACAATGCAATTTTATGAAACCATTAATATCAGGCTTCTTCGTTGAACTTTTTGGCCTTCGTTTCTCTGATAAATTCCAAGTGAAATCAAGGGCTGATGCTGTAGGAGACTTTGGTGAGACCTTTCTTGACTCGAAAATTCGTAACCTGATGCATAGAAAATGAGGTCAACCTATTGCAAATTGAAAAACTGAAGTCTGGCGGAAAAATCAAGGTTTACATGAGTATTAAATTACCCCTTTAAACTTGTGTGCCGCAAATGAGATCTTTGCTTTCTTACCTTAAATGCTCATAGAGAAAACAAATTCATGATTCTATATGCCTAGATGATTTCTTACTAGTACATAGTTTGGCATGCTCAAAAGAATATAGATCAAACAAACAAAAAAAAAAGATGGTATTACGTGACCTAGCACAATACAACACACAATGACTAACAACATGTATCTGCCCCTACCAAAATATCAGTTGCATGATTCCTGATGATCAGCATAAAAAAGGAGTCATTTGAATTTTGCATGCAATGTTTAGCTACACGACTCTGAGTTCCTGTACTTTGACTGTCTGATGTGTGGATAAATCTGTAGGTAATTTGGATAGATATCAGAAATCCACTTTTGTGGGACTCCCATAAAAACGGTTGTTACCTTTAGATTATTTATGACTGAAAAATCTGCAACATGAGTACCACCACAAGGACAGCCAGGATGATCACCAAATTTCACAATCCGAGGGGTGCTATCCTGATGAAGACATAAGGCCACAAACAAATATTAATGATAAAAAGAAAATAGTATGGCGACATATTTTCTGACAACATGAAACTTGAAGCCAACAATTGAAGACATAAGGCCACAAACAAATATTAATGATAAAAAGAAAATAGTATGGCGACATATTTTCTGACAACATGAAACTTGAAGCCAACAATTATCCATGAGTGAGGGGTCACTCAAGATTTACAAAAACTATCAGTGATGTTGAAAGAATGTAGGTTTGGAGTAAACAAAGACATATACGGGAAGTAGTACACAACTAACCTTAGAAATGTAGCTAGGCAGAGAACCTCCACATAGTTTAGCTGCCTCCTCATAAGGAGCAATAGAAACTAAGACCTGCATTAAGGATAAATAATTAAAGGCATCAAGATCTGTAATATGTAGTATTTCAGCACAACTTTTAGTACCTTGGTTCCTTCCGATATTAGCTTATTTGCTTCTCTTTCTAGTGCACTTTGCACATCTTGTATCTGATCTGGTGGAATGACTCCTTTATATTCAACAAAAGCTCTACAGTGAACAGAGACGCATAAAAAAATTACACAATGGGAGCCCAGTTCAATTATAATAATAAAACTAACATGAGTATAAAGAGCCAGCAGTTAGCAAATAATACATAATTAATTGACGGCTGAATTGATACAAAGTGCAGTAGTTCACAAGTAAAGAACATTAAAAAAAAAAAGTAAACCATACCCGTCAGGAAAATGATAGCATTTCCCAGGTTCAAGATGACTGTGGCCTAAATTGCTCATACAGATGTCCAGCAGATGCCCTGCAGAGTGAAGCCTGCAAAATGAGAAATAAAGATGTATACATTCAGAAATAATTTGGAGAAGATAACAATACAGAAAAGCTGAACTACTTATATTAAAGGAAAAAGTCCAAATCACTATACCCTCACCTATGCCCATTGTCTAAATAACCCCCTAACCTTTAATTTGGTCTATTTAACTCCACCAGTTTAGAAAACCAGATCACTATTCACCTTTAATCACCCTCCTAATCCTGTTTTCCTGAGAAAGGTGGTTTCTCTGCCACATTGGCAGCTGACATGGACAAAATCCTTTGAAAATTACAAAACGACATCTCACATCAGCAGAAAACAGAGCAAGCGAAGGCAAAGACTCAGTGACCGTTCACAGCGGAGGTGGCCGCGCGCTTCCTGTGTCGGCGAGCCTCCCCGGCAGCCGCAGCTGGAGCACGGTGATAGGCTGGATGCAGCGACCCTGCTTCTGAGGCGGAATCCATCTCAGCAGTGGCGGTGCCTTCGAGCAGTGAGGCAGAGCAGCAGCGTTGAAGGCAGCTTCGAGCGGTGCCGGCGCAGGGAATCTTCGGATTGCAATCGCGGCAGCTAAACAGAGTGGATGCTGTGCTCGGGATTCGATTCCTTTGAAGCAAAGACCAATCCTCGTGGGCGCTGCTTGCCTTCATCCGCTGGTGTGGATCGGCGATCGGAGAAGGAACACCAGACGCGCCTGCTTGGCCGCTCGAAGAAGGAACGCCTGGCTTGCCTGCTTGCCTGCCCGGTGAAGGAACGGCCGTGCTGTTGGCCCGTCGGTCTAGTCGCTCCCTATCAAATCCAGCAGTTGCGTCCCTATGGCCGCTGCCGGACGCGGTAGCACTGCCGTGGTAAATGCAAGATATACGGCCACAGCACCTCCTTCCTGCATTCCGCCCGCCTAAGTTACGCCGCCACCAGCAGACCGTGTATCACCTTAGATCCTCTGTTTTTTCGGTTCCTATTTCACCGACTAAAAGGCTTCTATCCACGTCAGCCGCAACGTGGCATAAAAACCACCCTTAGTCAGCAAAATAGGATTGGGAAGGTGACTAAAGGTGAATAGTGATCTAGTTTTCTAAACCAGTGAAGTTAAATAGACCAAATTAAAAGTTAGAGAGTTATTTAGACAATCGCCATAGCTAAGCGCAGTGATTTAGACTTTTTTCTATATTAAACAACATCATTTCTAAAAATATGGACACATAAGCGCTTATACTCCATCCGTTTCAAAATATAATCATTTCTAAGTTTACTCAAAGTCAAACTAATAATATATAATTAATAATGTTTTATCTTATAAAACTTATATTTTTAAATTCATCATTAAATAAACTTTCATAAAAATTATATTTTTATATTAAAAGTTATGTAATTTTTTAGATATTATTGGTAAAAGTTAAAAAAAAATTTAACTTTATTCAAATTTAAAAATACTTATATTTTAAAACAGAGGTAGTACAAAATAATCCTACACATATGAATAGACAGGTAACTAGCAGTATGATTGTATGAATCATTTATCAGGCCAGGATGTTCAGTGTTTTTGGAGGAAAAGCAATGAGCCAATATTATTGTATCATAACTATTTAACTTTTTAAACATGCATGGCCAATTAGCGGGCAATCTTATCTGATCACTGAGCCATCTGTTGGCTTGTTCATAGTCAATTTAGCAAGGCTGTCTTATGTCTAAAACAGAACATTGAGATAAGCAAAGCTTTCATTTGCGTCATTCGATTGGCATCGTGCATGCTCCACACCTGGAATTCAAGCTGCGCCGTTCCGCGTCGACCTCCAAGCTAACCCTATCCCCTTCGTTAAACTCGCGCCTGCATCCTTCACCAGAACCCTCGAATTTACCGTAGTGGAAAACCTGGACACGATAGCAACCACAAGGTGAGCCTCACATCACATGGCACGCAAAATTTCAGCCCGCCGACCACCATCTCACGAACAAGTTTGCAGCTTTTTTCAAGCGAGTATCTAGCTCAAACTTCGGGTCCTTACCACTCCGTCCTTCATCCGCACATCCTCGACGAGGAACCTGGCGCCGCCACCGGCGGACACGACGACGCCCTTGTCCGCCGGCTGGCCGCCGCCCTGCGGGTGGAAGATCGTGGCGTCCAGCGCCACCGCTTGCCGCCCGCCCTCCTCCTGCGAACGAACACCAAGAAAGAACTCAGCTTAGCCAGGCGCCCGGCCTAGGGTTCGCTTCCGGCAGCGGCTTGTTCGTGTTCCAGCGCTCCGCTGAGTGAGGAGAAAAGGGGAAGGCGAACCTGGTGGAGGGCGAGGACGGTCGCGTCGGAACGGAGGGCCCACATGTCATCGAAGTAGGCAAGTTTTGTGGGGCCGACGGCCTTCCCCGGCGCAGCCGCCATCGCCATGTTTTCCGGAGGAGGCAGGGGTGGAGTGATTGCGGCCGGCGGCAGGGAAATGGAGGTTGAAGGGGTCGCGGGGCGCCAAGTGGTTCCAACGGGCTGATGGGAATTTGGGAAATGGAATATGGGGTGAATTGAACGAAGCGAACGGGCAAAATTTATAGCCGGTGAAGGGAGAAACGACTGCGAAGTCTCCGTTCAATCACACGGGTAATATCGTTTGATCAGTCAACGTTTCAAGATTTGCTCCTACTCTTTCTGTCTTAAAATAAATATTTTTTATATTTTCAAATATTTATCTTTGAATGATTATTTTATTTAAAAGATTTGTAAAAATATCATATTATTTATTGTACTGTGAAATGATTCATTATTATAAGTATTTTAATTTGATTTTTTTTATTTTTTTTAAATTAAAATGAATAGTCAAATATTGATTTCGAAAAGTAACAAATATCACTTATTTTAGAGCAAAGGGAACATTATTTTACGATGATTCTGATGAGTGGCGATTTGAATCTGGTAAATTATTTATTTATATTTCTGCACTTTTCTGAAGAGTAAAAATCAGATAGCCGCCAGGTATTGGAGCAGGTTGGTTCTAACTTTGACAAACCAGGACTGAATCTTCCAGGAGCCAACAACAGCTTCCACTCACCTTCGCCCGTGTGCTTGCATGGTGTTTGTATTGTGAAAGTATCTTTCCACTGGTCCATTCTATACCCAACAACAGGCGTATTGCAGGCTTCCTCCGTGCTCCCTGGTCTCGTTTTCACTGACTAAATAAATGGAAGGGTATGAGGGTGCCAGCCTGCATCAGTCCACGAACGAACATGATCTGTCAAGAAAGCAGCTGAGAAAACAAAGTAAAAACCGCCGAGTCCTGATGATCTTTGCTGGTTTGCACAAAAATGTTGGATTTATAATGTTTGCACGACAGAGACACATGATGATTTGATGTTCCCAAAGAATTAGGACAATCTGAATTTCAGTATTCACTATAATGGTATGAACTCTTCCCTCTGCTTTTAATTTGCTTGGGATTGTAGGCCAGAGACAATAGAGTAAAATGTCAGCAAGACGGCACGAGCAATACTTAAATACAATATCTGCGTCGCTTTTTCTTTCTTTATTCACGAAACAAAGCCCACGGGCAAAGATGGACATCAGCTATGCAAACTACAGGGAATGGTTCCTGATATTGTGCAACGACGACTGAAGCAAAACAAAGTTTCAGGGCACACGCTTACACCTGCACCAGTAAGCTACTCCCCCACCTCTGCCTTGGGCGACAGCGATTTCCTCATCGACATAGAACCAAACAAAGAATGGGTCTTTTGTGCTGGGTTCCCTGCCATCGCCACTGCCCAAACCAATTTCCAGGGGGCCGAATGGTCCAACCTTTATGCGGACTCGCTCGAAGATGAATGCGAGTATTTTCTTTTTCCATGATAGTCTCCCTTCAAAGGTTAAGCACCCGATGGGGCCTAAATACACACCGTTCTCGATCCTTTTCCCCTGTGGTAATCAGGATTGCAAAATTAGACATTGATTGAGTTCGGGTTCAGAAAGCTGCAAACAAAATAATTTGTAATGGAACACAACAGTAAAGCAAAACTTCAGGTACTCTGCTAATTTAAACAGAATGTTTGTATTGGTTTAAATATGTTTTTCAGTGATCCTGATTGGTTTGAGTGGCATAATTACTGTCAGATTTACTAGCATGTAAACTCAAGTACTCTACTGCTCAAACATCATAGTTCATCTGAACTACTACATGATACTGCAACAAATCAATATGAGGAGCCTGCACAAGAAGCTTACAGCAGCATCGAAGCGTTGGACTGCAGTCACTGGGAAATACTGCCCTTTCTCCAGCCGGCCCTGGGTGGACATTGCATTCAGTTATCAACAAATAAACTAACCCATGATAGCAACCAAACCTGTCAGTCAGTCAGTCCTCACCTTAGCAGTGAAGATGAGCATCCATGTCCTGCCTGGAGACTCAGTCCCACCAAGTGTCTCAAAGAATTTCGACGTGTCAAGCTTTGCCTTCTTGATATTGGATAGTGCTGAAAGCACCTCTGGTGCAGGCACTTTCCTTGTCTTGGCCGCCTCCTTGAGCACCTTCACACTGTCCGCGACAGCCTACGCTAAACTCACATTAAGAAATAGGAGTAGTTCATACTGGTTCCATAAAAACGCACGCGAGAGTGGAAAATTGGGTGGTCGTATAGCACCATCACACGGAAACTAGAGTGCTGTGTAAATTTCAGAATTTTGGTGGCATACCCCGAAGATGTCTGTTAAGTGGCAAGTGTTTAATTTTGTGCTTTTTTATAGTATCTGTCTCAATATAATACGTACAGGAAAACAATGTTACTATTGGCAATTTCATTACTCAAGCAAATTGTACTTTCATTCTGACAGAAGTAATGTTCCCTAGACAAGCTGAAAAACTGCAGTTTTGTTATTTTTCTTTGAGTACTCTTTTTCTTTCATTAAGGCAATTCCAGCCATCCTGAGGTACCCACTCACCGACAGATCGGACGCCTGCGGCGACGACGACGGCGAGGGCTCCTTCTGGACCTCCGGCGATGCGGCCGAGGAAGCAACAAGTGAGATGCCGCGGCGCCGGCGGTGGGAGCAGCGGAGGTTAAGCTGAGCCGCGGGCTGGCGCCGGGACTGGAACGGCGAGAAAGCTGGGGCAGAGGGAGCAGCAGCCTGGAGCAAGGAGGCAGACGATGCCATGGTCAGATGGTCTTCTCCCTAGCGGCCTCGCCGTTGGATTCCGGACACGAAACGAAACGACGAGAGTTGCAGCTCAGGCAGGTGTGGCTGTCGAGGAGGCGAGGAGTGAAAGAACACTGGCACCGTTTTAGCGGACGCACAGTCACAGACGTGTCCGGAGGTTAGCTCTTTCGCCGGTGGCCACGACTAGATAATTACTTCATCTGTAAAATTTATTCAAATCTCTAAAATTTTATTATTATTTGAGCTATTATTAGTAAAATTTAAATCACGAGACAACAGTGTTTCCAATAAAAAATATGATATACTCAAGTACCAAGTATTCACCGACTTTGATAGGCAACACATTGCAAGCAAATTTACATATTTGAATATTTTTTTAATAAAACGAGTGATTGAAGTTGATATTAAAAATCAACGGTGTTAATAATTTAAAACCAAAGAGAGTACTATCAGAGTTAATCAATGCACATAATAAGCAAACTCAGATCAATAGAGAATCGAAGTGGTAATGCAACAAATTCTGTTGGCCTGTTTGGCTCTTCGGAATTGGGCCGAATTAAATCCAATTCTGAATATTGTCATGTTTGGCTGCTTTTGGAATTCATTTGAGGAATTCGGCCCAATTCCGCGGTTGAATTGGCAAGTTTATCGCGATTCTAACCCAACCCGTCGGAAACCCTTGGAATTGGTCACCGCTCACTCCACTCGCACTCCTGGCTCCTGTCAACTCGACCCCGATTCCCCTCCGCCGCCAGCGCCTACCACTGCATCAATCGCCGCCGCCGCCGTTGCCACCGTCGCCCCACCTCCCCGACTGCCTCTCTGCCGCCCCCCACCTCCTCGCAGCTGCCACGGCCCTGCCACTCCGCCGCCCCACCTCCCCCACGCCGCCACCATCCTGCCTCTCCCGGTCTACCTGTGTGCGTCCAGGACCCACTGTCTCTGTCGTCCCCAATCTCCTGGCCCCGCCACGCCGCTTCCAGGATCTCCATCGCCTCCCCAAGTCACGAGTACAACGCTGTCTCCGTCGTCCCCAAGTCCAGGACCCGTTGTCTCCGTCGTCCAAGACTCGAAGCCTTTTCAAGCATGGCGAATCAGGTGATTTCATATGGCTCCCCCTTCCCTCTCTATCAACTCCTAGCATGTTTGATTGGTGTTTTGCTTAGATGATGTGGTGTCTGATTTGTTAATTGTTAGATCTAGGTCTCCATCAAACATTGCTGAGTCTTGGAGCTGTGGTGATTAGCCTTGTAATTATTTTGGTGGAGCTGTGGACGGTGATCTAGCTGCTTGTAGATTAAATTAGTGGGTCAGTCAGTAAGCTGTCTGTGCCCTTAAACATTGTTGTTATAAGCTGACATGAGGTTTGGCCCATTTTATTGCAAACTATTGTTTGATCCAAGCAGACTCTACAATTAGCCATATCATTGTTGATGCTATTGTGTAACCTGTCCCTAGAGTAAGTGCACATGGGAAGCTGTTAACAATTTAGTCTGGGAGAGGCTTGGTCTAGGAGAGGCTTGGTATGGATTAATCCATCTTATAACAAAATGCTAGAACTAGTGGCGTGCCACTGTCCTAGTGGTGGTGGTGGTTAATTAAGTTAATTATACAAGCTAAATACTCCTAGGTATAGGTAGAAGTAGATCGGTGTCAACAAAGGGCGGTCGTGTTTTGGAAAGATGGAGAGAGAGCACATTGCATATGTCAGAACCACATCATATTGTATTATCAAGGGTAGGGTAAATTAATGTGCAGGATGCTTCACTACACTAGTACTAGGATCAGTAATCAGTTCACTACATATGTTTTGTCAATGTTCCTTTCATATGTCCTGTAGCTTACTGCTTGCTCTGATTTGTTTTATAATTGGGCCATTCCATATTTTCTTTTTTTGTAAACCTGATGTCATTATTTGCTTGCTCATGTTCTTTGTATTTGATGTCTGTAGTTCTATGCTTTACATGGTAGCTCAATTTGTAGTGCACTGTTCTTTATATCACATGTTGTTCAGATTTTTTATTCTTTGTTCAGATTTTCTTTTTGCTTGTAGGTTCAGAACTTTTTTTTTTTTGTTTTTGCTTCTTCTTGATGGTTACCAGCAGTGCACTTGTATCGATTGATGTCTCTCTAGTCAAGGCATCTCTTGAGCTATTTATATACATATTGATTTGGATCAGCTAGTTTGTCTAGGTGATTGCTCCCATCTGTTTTCTCATACTCCTCTACCTTTTCTCATCTATGTATAAGGGTCAGATCAATATTCTCTATCTGTTTTTATCAGTACAAGTGAGATAGAAAGTAGGAAGAGAAGAAAGAGAAAAGTTGTTGCTGCATTAGCATTTTCAGTAATAGTGATTGCACACCGGTACAATCGGCGAAGACCTAGACAAATAGTGGACGCCAACGAGGAATTTGAGAGAAATGTTCAAGAGAGGAAACAAATGCTAAGAGATCTATACTAAGGTTTAAACATGGAGTGATAACAAAAACAACACCTACTGTTATGATAGTTTGCGTCTCTCAAAGACATTATTTTGTGACTTGTGCTATCTTAAGGGAGAGGTGTGGCCTTCAGGATACCTTAAATGTGTCGATAAAAGAAAAACTAGCAATCTTTTTGCTTGTAGTCGGCCATGGAGTGAAAATGAGGTTGATTCGTAGCACATATGGGTAGTCTTTGGAGCCGATCAGTCGATATTTCAATAAAATTCTTCAAGTTATTCTATCTTTAAGCCAAGAATTCATCAAGCTTTCTGATCCAGATGTTGTTCAGCCTAAAGACCCCAAATGAAAATGGTTTGATGATTGTCTAGGTGCACTAGATGGCACACATGTTGATGTACTTGTGCCACTAGAGGACCAAGGCAGGTATAGGAATAGGAAGCAGCAGATTACAACTAATGTATTAGAGGTTTGTGACCGGCGAACGAAGTTTCTTTATGTTTTAGCCGGATGAGAAGGGCCAGCCTCAGATTCTAGGGTATTACAGGATGCAATGTCATGGGAGGATGCATTTGTGGTTCCGAATAGCAAATACTATCTAGCGAATGCCGAGTACACGAATGGTTCAGGATTCCTTGCCCCATATCGATCCACACGGTACCACTTAAAAGAATGAGCTTCTCAAGGAAATAATCTAGCCATCGCAAAAGAGCTTTTCAATTTACGTCATGCAACAGCTCGAAATGTGATAGAAAGGACATTTGGACTGTTGAAGATGAGGTGGGCTATATTGAGAACAAAATCATATTTTAACTTAAAAAATCAGGTACAAAATGACACTTTGTATTAAGATGCAACTCATATTTTCATATTTGAATCATAAGTGACTAACTTGTACTATTGACCTGTGCAGATTAGAATCATAAATGAATGTTGTGTGTTGCATAACTTTGTATTCGATAGGCAATGTGATATGGATGCGGGTCTTATTAATGAAGTTGATACTATGATAGCAGCTAATATTGCTGAAGGTCAAAGAGAACTTAATATGATTACAAATGTTCAATCAACTAATGAGTGAAATAATTTTAGAGATAACAAGGCTAATGAAATGTTTATTGAATATCAATCAAGGCGTGGTCTTTAATTCAAAGTATGATAAGTATATTGTCTTGTTGCATTGTATTGTCTTTAATTCATAATATTGCTTGTTGCTTACTATTGACCTTTCAACTTGTTTGGCTGTAGGACAAGAAGTCAAGGGGTTACGTTCCTTGGACTGACGAGATGGACAAAGCATTATTGGATACATTAGTGGAGTATTATAAAAAAAGTGACAGGTGTCAGAATGGTTGGAAGTCACACGTGTACACTGCTGCTGTGAAGAATGTCCGTGAGAAGTGTGACGTTACCATCACTAAAGATAACATCAGTTCTCGCAGCAAGACATTTGACAAGCATTATATCATCATAAGTGGTATGCTATCAAGTAGTGAATTTGGTTGGGATTGGGAGAAGAACAAAGTCTCAGTTGATAGTGATTCTATTTGGGAAGCATATGTCGAGGTAAACATCTAAATTTAAAATTTTAGCTGCTGGACATTCTGTAAATAGCTGATTGTAAAGTGCTTTGAGCATTAGTGCAGTAGTTTAGTTTACTAATTTCTGTTTAATAGTTCATTGTCTGGTATTTCATTAGTGCTTTGAGGTCACTCTGTCACTTAGGTGGTAGTACTAGTAGCAGTGCTTTGTAGAATAGTGGTTGTTGAATAATTTTGCAGCCCCTGATTTCAGCAGCCAACGTTGAAGTCTTTGGGGTGTCAAAGTAAAAAAAAAAACCAGCAAGAGTAGAGGCAGCCAGTAGTAGATAGTAGTAGATAGAGGCACATCCTGCCTTGTCCATTGAGCTGAGCTCTCAGATTTCCTCTCTCACTTCAGTCCACAGACCAACAAAGTGTGTGCGTGTGTGCGCTGCTGTTTCAGCAACTAGCAAAGTGTGTGCTTCTGCTGTTATTGCAGCTAAGAGTGGGTTCAGTACTAAGAGTGGGTTCAGTACTATCAAAGTGTGTGCTCCTGCTGTTATTGCAGCTAAGGCACATCCTGCTTGTAGTACTAGCTTTGTTTTGCTGCTCAGTTTGTTGGTTCATCTAGGAAATATGACAAGCACATGTGGTCTGTTGCTCATTTTAATAGTTCAGTTCAGTAGTTTTTTTATCAATTCAGTTTAGTAATTTATCAATTCGGTTCAGCTCAGTAGTTTTTGTTCAGTAGTTCAATTCAGTGGTCTTTGAGCAGTAGTTCAGTGGTTTTTATTCAGTAATTCAGTGCAGTAGTTCAGTAGTTTTTTTATCTCTTGTAGAAAAACAAAGAAGCCAAGAGTTAGACACAAAGTTATAAAATACTGAGATTCCATCAGTTTGGTTTACTGCAAAGATCATGTCACTGGAGAGGCAGCTCGGACTGCATCGAAAAGTTTAAGAGAGATGTCTAAGGAAGATGCTACAAGCAAGGATGTAACTGGTTCAACGTCAAGCAGCTTGAAGAGACAAAGATCAGAAGATTGTTTCCACTCCATGATACTTGAGAAAATGGATAATATGGTTGATGTCTTGAGGGATGATAGACCTAAGCCCCCTTCTTCTGCTGAAGTATATGATGCCCTACAGAATATTGAAGGTCTTGATAATGACACACAGTTGGATCTTTATGACATTCTCACTGCTGATGCACGTACGTTTGAATCGATGATGGCCCTTCCAGCAGAAAGAAGAAAAAGATGGCTCCTAAAACAACTTAACAAGTGAATCCCATTGTTGGTTCTGCTGGGGTGTTGGCTTTGGCTGTGTTTTTGGTTTGTTGGGGTTTTATTTTTGCTGAGATTGATAGAGAGGGAGGAGAACAAAGATCTGTGAACTTATTCAATATGTGGTTCTGCGCTGTGAACATGTGGTTCTGCTGGTTCTATAAACATGTTTTGGTCATGTCAAGTTATGTGAACATGTTTGAACTTTTGTCAGGTTCTGTGAACATGTTTTGTTCATCTCAGGTTCTGTGAACATCTTTTGGTCATATCAGGTTCTGTGAACATGTTTGAACTTTTGTCAGGTTCTGTGAACATGTTTGAAACCTGAGTTCTGTTTGAGATTTTTTGAATTAGTTCTTTCAATACCTATCCTAGTTGTAAAAACATTTTAGAATCTGAACATGTTTGAAACCTGAGTTCTGTGAACATGTTTGAAACCTGAGTTCTGTGAATTATTTGAAACCTGAGTTCATCAGTGAACATGTTTGAAAGTGAACATGTTTGAAACCTGAGTTCTGTGAACTATTGGAATCTATTTTTAGTTTCTGTAGATTATTGTCATTTTATACCTATCCTGGTTGTAAAAACAGGTTCTGGACTCATTTCTGTTTCCGCATGACAGCCAAACATGATTTTGAATTGAATTTTAAGAATTTAATTCTAGGTTCAGCCAAACAAAAATATTAGAAATGTTTTCAGCCAATTCAATTCTACACATTTCAATTCATGGAATCAGATTCATAGAAATAGATTCATTTCTAAGAAAACAAACAGGCCCTTACCTGAGTTGGAGTGGATATTGCATCAAATTGTAATCACATATCGAAGAAAGATTGTACCGAATTAGTAAAGAATAATTGTTTCATAAAAGTTCAAGAGGAAGCAATTAAAAAATGTGTTAATAAAATATATAAAGAAAAAGTAAGGTTATGTTTGGGTGATTTAGATTAAGAGCTTAGAAGAGTACATTTTTATCAATATTACGAACTCCCTCAGATTCATGAAGAAAGTCGTTTTGAACAAAGATACGATCTCTAAAATATAATTTTGACTTTTATTTTTTATAAAAAAATATTTATTTAAAAGTAATATATTTATACTTTTATAAAAATATTTTTTAAGACAAATATAATCATATGATTTTCATATTTCAAACTTAATAAATTTTATTTTATTTGTAATTTATATTCTCAATAATTGACCAAAATGTTTTAATGAACTCTCCTATCATTGACACAATGACGTACTCCTATCTCAAAACTCACGAATGAAACATTTTTCTATTTTCGGAGCAGTTCTCAAAGAGGCAAAATCAAACATGCACGCGGCAGCCCAACTCAACTTTCCAACCTCGCGGGAGGCGGCCGAGATCCGGCACCTTCCCTCCCTCACGCGGTCACGCCGCACCTGCACGCGCGGCCGAGATGCTGCTACGCTGCTCCCCGCCGCGCCGGCTCCACCTCCTCCGCCCCCACGGCCTCCGCCTCCTTTCCGCGGCCGCGCTCGCCTCCGCTGCCCCGGCCCCGGCCGCGGCCCAGTCCCCGACCGACTGGGCCGAGGCGCCCATCGCGTCCGTAGGCCCGGCTACCGCCGACGCCTCGTTCTTCCACGTCTCGCTCGACCTCTCCGCTCACCGGGGCCTCGTCGCCTCCCACGCGGCCGCCGGCCAGTTCCTCCCCTTCCGCCTCCCCGCCGCGCCCTACCCCATCTTCCTCGCCATCGCCTCCCCTCCTCCCTTTTCCATTGGCGAGTCATCCTCCTCCTTCGACTTCCTCGTCAAGCGTCTTCCCGGCACCCCCTCCGCTTGCCTCTGCGACCTCCGGCCAGGTGACCTCGTCCACGTCGGCGCTAGCGTCGTAGGCCGCGGGTTCGAGGTTGCCAAAATAGCAGACGCCCACCACGTGCTCGTCTTCGCCACCGGATCCGGGATCAGGTACGTCTCCGTCAAAATTTAGATCCATTGAACTGCTACATACACTAAATGTTGTTCAATCTTAAATCTGAGAGATGGGCTGCCTAGCACAAATGGGAAACTGCAATAAAGGAGTAGCTTTAATCTCTCAAGAGTTTCATGCGCGTTGTGATCATCGATTGTTTCCAATATTACTCTGTATTTCAGTCCTGTACCAGAAGCTTATCACATCAATGCTTCCATAATAACCTACAGAAGGCTCTTTGGATCTGCATGAAAAACATAAAAATACTACTAATGTATGTGCTTCGGTTTTTGCTTCTTTAAATTAGTAATAAGACATTAGATTTTTTCGGAGTGTCTGTTTTCTGCCGCATGCTAATGGTAGCACAAGTGTTTCCTTCCTATATAAACCTATTCCTGGTTAGTTCAATTGAAATATAAGTGGATATATGGAACCCTGCTCTCTAGATAAGATGTATATATAGAATCTTAATAACTGTATATGTTGTATCACATTGTGGAATGTACATCTGTTCAAGACATCTCGGATGCAGTAACATTAGGATTTAGGCCATGAAATCCTAAACAATAAACAGTAGCTAGACGGTGACCTAGGTTTTTTTTCAATTTTAAAGGGCTATTTAAAATGGTTTAATCGAGTTTAAATGGAGTTAAACGGTTTAAACAGCCTAAATGGTTACCCTCCATGTACCTTTAAACCTGTTTAAATAGCTGTTTAAAACCTTTTAGGAAAACATGGGATTTAGGATGTTTAGTGCTCCTCATAACTTGCCCTTCATTTTTATTTCCTGCAGTCCGATTCGGTCGCTTATCGAGTCAGGTTTTGGGGAAAACGGTAAAATTGATGTGAACCTCTTTTATGGGGTTAGGAACCTTCAGAGAATGGCATATCAGGTAGGCTTAATTCAGCCTTAGCTATACAGTTATTATTATTTTCTGATTTACGGGCTGTTAACTCTGTAATCTTAGCAGGAGAGGTTTAGTGCTTGGGAATTCAGAGGAGTCAAGATTATACCTGTCCTTTCAAGACCAGATGGTCAGTGGACTGGCGAGCGAGGCTATGTCCAGGTGACGTGATTTTTTACTCTGTTTATTTCTAGCTTCTTGTATTCCATGATCTTATAGTGTTCTTGTGTTTACAGAATGTTTTCTCGAGGATGAAGAAGGTTATAGATCCTTCATCCATGGGAGCAATTTTGTGTGGGCATAAACAGATGACTGAGGTATTGTCTTGTTGTTAGCTTTGCTCCATTTTAGATTCTGAACTTTGAAGCTTTTTATTGGATACAATCATGCAAGTTGCCAACACAATTTACCTCCAGAGCTTTTGTGTCACATTATTTTCTTCTGATGATGATGTTCTCTTGTTTTGGACTTGTAAGCATAAAAAATGTTTTAACATTAGAGAGCAGCCTTGACTTGATCACATTGTGTTCGTCACATAGCTTATTACCTCGATAACTGAGTGAAAGAAGCCCACATAACTTCTCTTTCAAGACCTATCACACTCATCACCCACCGAATGTCAGAAGACAATAACTAAACAGCCCATTTTTGCTTAGTTGGTAAGCTGATAAAGTATACTATTGTCATTCACAATTTATTCTATAGTTTCTAAATTGAGGCCCACCATGTTGTCTATGTGTGGAAGTTAGCATCGATACCGTCTATTAAACGTTTGTATACCTAGTAAAATCGAGGGTACATTTGTTTCACACCAAATGATGGCTGGCGTTCTCTTTTTTAGACTTAATTTTGGGTTCTGATTCAGGAGTATGTAGTTTGCACCTCCACTTGTATCGATCTGTGAATATTGGTGACTTCTATACTTCATATTGATGCTCCATATACTTTATGCTGCAGGAAATTACTAGAGTTCTTGTTGCTGACGGTTTGTCAAAGGACAAAATCTTAACCAACTTTTGACATCCATTAGGACACGGTAAATGATGATGTAGCATTTCAAACCATGCAATATGGCAGCTATTCTTTCATCTCTATAGCAGTGCGACTCAAGATCGTAACAGAGATGCCTCTGCATCCAAGATATGATGATGTATTAATCTCAACACACATTGGAAAGGCAGTTATTTTATTATACCATATTACCGGAGGCGATATGACTCCTTGGGAAGTTCCAAGGACCGCCCCCATCAGAGAAAGAAATAAGTGGTATAAGGTTGTAAAATTTTGCAAAATTTTTGGTGTATCTGAATGCAATTGAAATTTTGAATGAATTGAGCGGAATGGTGCGTATGACCTTACTATGTCTCACAGAACGTGTTCACAGATGTGCAACGCGCAGCCTCATTTTTTCCTGTTTCTGTCTTTATTGGACCCAGAAGCGCATACTTGCACCAAGAAGACTACATCGATCAGAATGTAATATGGCAGCCATAAAGTGAAAGTGGTTGATTGTTAATTCTAAGGCAGGAACTGTACACTAGGGTATAAGACCGTTTACAAAGGCAAAATTGTCAAGTCTGATCAAAGTCATAAAATGAAACGACGTAGAAGATAAAAAAAATGGTCGCATATCTAAGGCGGCAGATAACGTTGCAAGCATGAAAAAGCAACCACTTTCCAAGAATACAAAATATGCCAGAATAGATTCTGTAACAAATGACGAAAATATCATCTAATGTTTAATCATCAAATCAGTACAAGCAGTCCAGCATTATAACAGCTAAACAAAAAAATGTTTTTTCAGCAGGCCGAGAAACCACAGCATTTCAACTGGTTCCATCAGAGGATCTTTTATCACAGTTCACGTCGGGCTTTCAGGTCGCCAATCGCCACTCAGAACTTGCTTCTTGTCAACAGAGGTAAAACGTCAATGGTGATGTTAGTGATAATGGCCATTCCTGTCAGACCTTTTGCCATTCCTTGTCTTCTCTGATTCGTCAGCAGCTCTGTCATCAGATGACTCCCCCAAGGATCGGCTCCTGTAGCGCTTATGGTTGCTGGAATCTGATGCTGCATCCTCATCACTTGACCTGAGACGCTTCCTGTACAAGGACCTCGCCCTGTCCTCAGAGTCAGATTCATCATCTGATGATGATCGATGGTGGCATCTGCGGCTCCTAGAATGGTCTTTTTTGGTTGATTTCCGCTCTTCATCACTGCTATAGTCTTCAGAGTCTGATCTTGATGAATGGCGATGATGCCTTCGCCTGTGGGAGTGCTTCTTCCTTCGACGGTCTTCTTCAGACCCACTCTCATAGTCATCACTGTCACTCTCATAATCGCTCGAGTTTGAGCTCCGCCTTTTAGACCTCCGCTTATGCCTCCTTGAACCATCCGAGTCAGAATGACCATGCTTCTTGTGCTTTCTGCTTCTGCGATCCTTTCTCTTCCTGTGTTTCCGTTCCATGCCACTGTCGGAGTCGCTATCAGAGTCTGAAGAAGAATCTCCTCTCCTCTTATGCTTTCTTGACTTAAGCTTTTTCTCTTTTGCTTCTGCATCAGCCTTTGCCTTAGCCGCTGCTTCCAGTTTCTGCTCCCATTTCAGCGGAGCTTCTTTCCTCTCGAGGATTCTCTTTTTCTTCTCTTCAACCAACTGCAGGAACTTCTTGGCATCCATCCCAAAAAATCAGATAACTCTAAACCTGTAGGGCCATGAAATGATGCAAGGAAGTGCATCTCATAAAAGAGACAAAATCACTGTTAGTTTATTGAATATCTAGAATTATATAGCAGTGAATCAAATATGATCATGAGTAAGACAGAGGATTGTACATCTCATAAGAAAGCAGCAACAAATTTACAGATCAGGTATGCTGAATTTGACAGACGCAAAAAAAAAAAAAAAAGGTATGCTGAATCTGATCAACACAAAAAATAAAATGCAAGTGACTTGTATACAGTCTCAGTTTTCAATATAAATAAAAATGATCACATATTGGACGCTGCATAGTTCAGTTAATATTAAACTCAATTTTACATGGAGAGTAACTAAAGCCAAGACATTATGTTCATCCCTCCAAAACTTAAGAGTCACTTAAAGATGCGTTCGTAGATCTTATAACAATGCATAATATCAACAATTCTAACAGGTGAGAAAGGTACATCAGGGGAACGATTGCCCTTGATCCAAACACCGCATGGAAAAGGTAAACAAGAATATGGTCCTTTATCTTCTGTTGCATGAGGAGACCCAAGGATACATATTCCAAAATCAGAACATAATAGGATGCAAGTTTTAAACCAAGTTCTAATCAAAGTTAAAGCAGACTACACAGCACAAGCATGGACTACGAACTGGGAAGTGGGAACAGCTAACCACAGTTGCAGTTGCCACTGAAAAAAATAAACTGCAGCACATGTGCGATTATACACTTTCTTACCTTGTCGTCCTGAAGTCCCAAGTGCCCCAGAACAGTCCTTCCTTTTTTTAGAGCTAAGACCACAATTCACCTGCGAGAATAACAAAGGACAGTAAACTTGTGTCCAATGTAAATGCAGCTTTCAAGAAACATGCTTCAAGTTCTCTTGACTATGACAGGACATCAAGCAACGAGGCATATCCACAGCTCCAAAAGTTCCCAATTCCTAGCACCAGCCGCGGCACAACGTAAGCCACCGAATTCTGCATGGAAAGTCCCGGAGGATTCCAAAAACGTGACAGATCTGGACCACGAAGAAACCCTAGAACAGGAACAGCCGAGAGGCCAGAACCACTGCGCCATCCGCCAAAATCTAACCTACCCATCCCGTGGAGGTCCGAGATCTGGCTTCGCGCACCCGATCTGGAACCTGCACTCCCGCGAACACGCGATCTAAGCCCAACAAAGCTGTGCTAGCTTGAACGCCACGGGGATTGAAAAATCTTGGAAAATGGAAGCATAAGGGAGAAATCTGAGATAAAAAAGCGAGCAGGCTGTCCTTGCGTCGGCGGAGGAGGCGCGAGCAGAACTCACCAGGCCGAGGAAGCCGCCGGCGGAGCTGAAGCAATCGCCGATGACAGAGCACGGAAGGAAGCCGCCGCCTTTGAGTGGGCGAGCGATAGCCCACGAACTTTATATATAAACAACGGTTGCTTCGTGGGGACGGGTTCTGACAGGTAGGCCCTGTGCCGTTTCTTTGTCCGACCCGGCATCGCGTGGACTTCTTCTGGAAGGTTCCGTGAGTTTTTGCTCGGTTTTAGCAACCGATCGAGACGCAGCGTTTTGGACGACAACAACCGCTCACAAGATCATTATATAAATCTGCATCCTTTAGAATTGTCCGATATACGCATCCGCGCCAGCCGCCAGCCACCGGCAATGACGACGACGACGACCAGTCCGCCGTCGCACGATCACGTCGACTGGTCCTTTTTGCCGGGCGATCTCCTGACAAGCATGTTCGAACTTCTCGGCGTGCACAGCCGCATCTGCTTCCGCGTCGTGTGCCGCACGTGGCAGGCAGCCGCCGACGTTGTCCACGAGCACCAGCGCGCGACCCTCATGCCGCCGCCATGGGTGGTTATCCCCGGCGACATTGGCTGCAGCAGGTCCTTCACCCTGCTGTCCATCCCGACCCAGCAGGCGCTCCGTTGGACGCCGCCTGGCAGCGCGGGTCTCCGCTGCGTCGGCTCCAACAGCGGCTGGCTCGCCGGCGCGTTCATCGCCGCGGATCGGACGGTGCGGATCTCGCTGGTGAACCCGCTCACGAACGCACACGTCCAGGCGCCGGCCATAGGCCGGGTCAGCTTCGTGCCCCATCAGGAGCACCACAAGTTCCAGGTCGAGGTCGCGCTCTCCGCCGTTGTCCAGAAGGTGGCCTTCTCCCCCAACCCCACCGCGCAGAACTTCGCGGTTGTCGTCGTGACCACGCGGCTCCAGACAGCTTCGGCGTCGTGTTCACCAGGGCTGGCTGCGACGGCTGGTGCGCGTACGCCAACCTCTCCGACGAACGCGGAAGCAACGGGTCCCGGCTCCGGCTGGACGTCGCGTACCATGACGGCAAGTTCTACTACATGACCACCACGCGTGGTCAGGTCTGGGTCGTCGACATGGCCGAGCCGTCCCCCCTCACCGGCACCGCTCGCCAGATTCGATCCGGTAACGCCCAGCCGCATCTGCAGCCATGACAGCTACCACCTCGCCTTCTCCAGCGACGGCGCTCTCCACGAGGTGTGGAGCAAGACCGGCGGTGACACCGAGTCCTCCTCCGGGAACATGTTCGCGGTGCGGTACGTTCCGAGGTCCTCATCGCAAGGCTTGTCATCGACGTGGAAGCCGGCGACACGCCTGCGCAACCAATGTTTCCTCGTCGGGGACTTCAACCAGACGATGTGTGTGTCCGCGGACGGCGGCGGCGGCGCATGGCTGAGGCCTCACTCGGTTTACTTCACCGGCATGCCGCTGTGCTCACTTCTTGCAAAGTATCGCGTGGGTTGGGGTGACCGCGATGGTTGTGTCTGGCTGTTCTACTTGGCCACTGTCCAAATCAAGCGACCGGCTTATTCACAAAAAATATGATGGCGACCCTTGCACGTAGAGCAGCCGGCGTCGAGCATGGACAACTGCGACTTGCTTGCAGACGAGACCCGGGATCGCCTGAAGCCGGGATTGGACTCGTCCAAAGCCATTTGGTTTATGCCTTCCCTGCCATGCGTCCGATAAAAAGGCACCGTGCTTGCCGTCGCATTTAACAATGCCAATTTAGTATTCCAGAATAAATATTATTTTAGACTTTTAGATATCCAACTTATATCATTCGTCTTATGAAAAAATTGTAAAAATATTATTTATTTAATTATGAAATACTATTATTAGAAATACTTTAAGTCCAATTACATTCATCCATATATCATTTCTCTGTTTCTTCACGAATGCGTGTGCTTCTCTTCAATGCTCTACAGCTCTGTTTCCGAGCATTTCTTCATGCCCCTGGTGCCGGTTCTGCTGATTGTCCAACCGTGTTTGCAGCAGCTTCTCCATCAATCCTTTTGCTGAAATGTACCGAAAAACCATGGTGCTGCCACAATAAGCGCGCCAAAAAATCAAATCGTTACTCCGTAAGCTGGCTACGAAGACCACATTCGCACATGCAAATCTGTTGCCACTAAAAGGCATGAACCAAACTGTGGCAATCGTTTACGGAATAGTACCAACGCAAAACATAATCGAGTTTTTTTTCCGGCTCCTATCTTTGTATATTAAACGCCGTGCGTTCTCTCAACCTCGTTGCGCCACGTCACTTTAAAAAATATTAACCGTTGGATTAAAATCTAACGATAAATATTAGGAAAGAGAAAAAATAGATATTAAAAAAATCATTTTCTCAATCAACATAGCAGCATGCTTTACTCAGGGGAGCAAATATGAACTGTCGTGCCATCGTAATATATTAAAGCGCACTCTCAATCCTCATTTCGCCACGTCATCTAAAAAATATTAACTGTCGGATTAAAATGTAACGGTAGATATTAAAAAGGAGAAAAAAATCATTTCTCTAGTCAACATAGGAGCGTACTTATACTCGATGAAAACAGGTATAAACACCCGTGCCGATATAAGATAAGTTCTTATAAATTTATTCTACTTCTATATCTCGCAAGTATATGCTATAATTAAAGACCTTTATATGTTATGAAAATATATATTTAGATACTTAAATTGTTTTATCTCTAAAAAACTATGAGAACTAATATTCAATCTTTTTCTCACTTACAACTCCAGTTTAAAAAAAATAGCAGCTTTGGACGTAATGTTTTAATCAAACATTGCCAATATAAATTAGAAATAATTTTAAATTTATTAAGTTACAAAATTAAAAATAATTTTTTTAAAAATATTTTCTTAAAAGTGTACCAATGCTACTTTTTATTAAATATTTTATAGATAACAAGGGTCACACTTATGCTTTGAAGAACATATCGACAACTTCTTTTTAAAACCGAAGTATATGTTTATGAAACTTTGTCATCCATATCAAAAGCAACTATACTTCTATTTGTTAAATAATAAATTTAAAATATACTGCTTCAACTAGAAGTGCACAACAAATACATACACAAAAAGCGCGGCAATTGCCGCGCATATTTTCTAGTTATTTTTTATTCCCTTCATCTCAAAATAATTATTTTTTAAAATTTTTAAACATCTACCTTTGATTTTGACTATTCGTATTATTCAAAAAATTTAAGAAAATATTATTTATTTTATTTGAAATGATAACACGAATGGTTAAACATTGATTTATAAAAGTCTAAAATATCACTTATTTTACTATAGATTATACGCAAAAGCCCATGAGATTAATACACCCTTCCCATTATCTAAAAAATAATAAGCAAAAGACACATTCAGTGGTAAGTTTATTCTTGTGGATGTAAGTGGAGTTACATATGTTAGCATTTCTCGAAACACAAGCAAAATAAAGTATACGTGCTCACGGCTGCCCTGCATTTGTTTCCTGGGTACGAGTTGGAAGCCAAAATCCACGTTGTCTCTGTAGAGTGTAGACATGCTCACTCAAGTTGGTCGGGCCAGGCTATGAGCGAGTCCTACACGTTGGCTGAGCTCAAAGTTCGCTGTTGGCATCAAAAGGTTGCTTTGTTGTGGTTATATGATGCTTTTAACGTTAATACGCACTGTTTGTCTCCTCGTGCAGCTTACCGATTTTAGCAGGTTAGCTACGGAATGCAATCGTACATAAACATTAAGAACGGAGCAATGGCAAAATTATAATAGTTCCAGACACAAGCGATGAGAGACTCATCGACGGCAGATCGATAACACAAATTCGCGTAACAGACAAATAACGACACAATATGTATTGGAACCGAGACGAAAAACATCAAATATATCCTGAATAAAGGTGCCACGGCCCGAAGACAAGTCCTAGCTTTAAAAATTTAAGAGCATCTGGTGCGCTAAACAAATTCAAGCAACAACGCTTCCCAGAATTACAGGCTGACTGTCCATGAAGGTCTCAGCGTTAACAGACGGCAAAAATCTCAACCAGGGCACATCAGTTACGAGACCTCCCCCAGGGTGATGATGAAGATGAAGAAGAGCTTGAGGGCAGTCTTGATCCTGGTCGCCAGCGGTCAGTAGCTGGTGGAGCATCCTGACGGGCTGGTGGGGCCTCCTCACGCAGTGGACGCGCTTCAGGCCGTGGGCGATCTTCACGTGGGCCCCACCTGTCATGGTCAGGTGGACCTGACCTCATGCTGCCGCCACCTGTGCTACCACTCCCACTGTCACCACCCCTTTTAAACTTGGGAACATACTTACCGGGAGATGGTGCAGAGGAAGCGGCAGCAGCAGCAGCAGGGGCCGCCCCTGGCTCACGAGCTGGTGGTGTAACAGGGGCAGCATTAGGAGCCCGTGCAGCCTCAGCTCCTCTTAAGAGAGCCTCCTTTCTCTGCCTTTCTTTTTCTTCCAACTCCCTCTCTCTCTCCTGCTGCTTGGCTGCAATAGCATCAAGTTTGGCTTTCCTCTCAGCCTCTTCTCTTTTCCTCCTCTCTTCCTCTGCAGGAATATAAAATATAAATTAATAATATGGATGGCCTTTTGATTTCATCTATCTGAAACAGAATAGCAAAAATTGAATTACATTCAGCTACACAGTACCTAGCATTTACTGGTGGAATTTAAGGTGTTAACTAACATAAATAGTCAACATTTGATTGAATTGCCAATCAAATAACTCCAGTTCAAAGTTAAAAAAACAATGTTACCAAATGCAAAAGAATTGTCTATAATTTGGGGAAAAACGCAAAGTGTATAACGTTTCAAATACTAGGTTTGCAGAAGCTAAAAGCAAACTAATTTAATCGATGGCCTGTATTGCAGTAACTTTTTGTTCAACTAGGTTTGATCGGCATTTGCTTGCATAAAGATTAACAATTACACAGTGAAGTGAGAAGTATCTTTCTTGCCTTCACGTTTCCTAGCTTCCTCTTCTTCACGAAGTTTTTCAAGACGCTGTTCCTCCATGTTCAGATAATACATCAATTTCCTTATGGTCTCCCTTTCATGCTTTCTTGAAGATATCAATTGATTGATGCGTTCATCCCTCTCTTTCTTAAGATGACTAAATTCAGCTTCGCGGCGTTGGACAATTCTATCCTGGAAAGCATTCTGGAAGAGCAAAATAGCAAATTGGGAAAACAAAGGGAGTGAGAAGGTAGCAGTTATTGGCCAGACAAGAACCTGCAGGAACTAGGAACAAAGTTTGCTCAATAAAGCTCATGAAGATACACTGAACTAGCAGCAAACTACTTTAGCCACAAAAAGGGCTAACGGATTCAAACACAAATAAAATAAACAAAACTTTTGTATACATGTTTTAAAAAATAATTGCACTATGTACCAAAATTGATACTTGCAAATAGAAACACTGTTTCAGACCAAAACAGCATTAGGAATGAAATATACAATTCGTTAAACATAGAATCTGTATTGCAATTTAATAGCTTAGCAAAGTCAAAGTAGCATGCCTACCTTGTGTTCCAACATCCTTGATAGTCTGTTCTTCTCTTGCAGGTCTCCAGCATGGTGCTGTTTGCTGAGCTCAATCTCTCGCTACAAGTAGAAATTAATAAAGAAAATGAGTGCTGACATTTCTATGTGCTTCATAAACAATAAAGAATAGCATGCGACATACCAGCTGCTCTTGTTCATGAAGGATCTTTTCTTCCTCTTGACGTTTTTGGAAAGCTTGTTCAATCAGTGGTGCCTCTTCCTGTCTTTTTGCCCTTTCCAAGTAATCCATTGTTTTTGCAAGCTTCTGCAGTTTTTTCTCCTGCTCCTGGCGCTCCTTCAACTGTTCAGTCAATGCCAATTCCATGACAGACTGCTTAGTAAGTTCCTGCATTCAAACATTTAATATATTAGTAGAGTTAAGAGGTTGTCCAAACAATAAAATATGCAGCAAAGTAGTTTGAGTTTTGACATCAATATAATAGATGATTCTAAGAAACGATGTGGTTCCAGTACAGGCGCACCAGAGGATAGTCAATATAATTCTTAAAAGGATAAAGTCCAAATTACTACCCTCAAGTATAGCCAAAGTCCAAATAACCCCCTAAACTATTTCTTGGTTCATTTTACCCCCACAAGTTTGTCATTTGGCTCAATTTACCCCCTACTACAATTTTTTCTTTTTTTGTTTCTCTCCATATAAGCATAATCTTAAGCTAAAATTTTACGAAATGATAGAGAATATCATAATACATTTTAAAAAAAATGTATCATAATTATTTTAACATTATTTTCATATAGTTTTGTGTCCTAATGATTAATTTACTGTTAAATGTCCTTCCCCATGAAAATATTTTTTAAAAAAATGATGCATTTTTTTAACATGTGTTATAATATGTTCTATCATCTTGTGAAATTTTAGCTTAAAATTAGGCTTATATATGCAGAAACAAAAAAGACAAAATATAGTATATAGAGGGTAAATTGAGCCAAATGGCAAAGTTGTGAGGATAAAATGAACCAAAAAATAGTTTAGGGGGTTATCTGGACTTTGGCTATACTTAAAGGGTAATAATTTGGACTTTCTCCTTAAAATGAATAACATAGTATGCGGGCCAAAAATAAAGCAACTATCTGTTAGATTATAAAATGATAAATGAGGTACCATTCACATAGACCCCCTTTAGGGACATGCAGCCAGATACATAGCAAAGTAGATTCGAGTTCAGACTAACACTAGCCTAGATGATTTTAACACAAAAGGCACAAAATTTACGATAACTCAGTATAAGCCTACCAGACAATAGCCAGTTCTAAATGTTAGCATGCATCCAACAGTGCGTGGATTGAAGACATTGCAAATATTCATTTTTTACTTAAAAAAAGTTGAAAAAGATATAGGCCGAGAGTGACATGTAACCAGATAGTAGTACGAACTAAAGATAGAAAACAGCTTTTAAATAACAAAAAAATGTGACTTTGAATGTATGTTTATTCAAATAAAAAGTACTTACACCATCAATGACAGGTTTTTTCTTCCCCTTTTTTAGTTTATTTGTAAGTTCTGCCAGCTTCTTTTCTGCTTCCAGTTTTTCTTGTTGCTCCACTTCTCTACGAATTCTATCCTGCTCTCTCTGCCTTTGATCACTGATAAGCCTTGCCTTTTCCTCATCAGCAGATTTCTTCATATTTCTCAATCTCTTCATCTCCTCTTCCTTTTCCTGAATAAGAATACAAAATGTGAAGAACGAACAAAAGAAACAACTGATAAGGATAACTAGTACTCCCTCTGTCCTGTTTTATGTCGTTTTGGAGTTGGGCACGAGAATTAAGAAAAGTGAAAAAGGTGTGATGTTCTAAAAACGAGGAGAGAGATAGAGTGGAGATGTATTAGGAAGAGAAAAAGGTGTCTCGGAAAGTGTGAATGACTTATAATTTGAGAAAACTTAAGGAGTCCAGAATGACTTATAATTTGGGACAGAGGGAGTATATAATTAGATAAGATACCTTTTCCAATATCAGGCGCTCCAGCTCTTCTTTGCGTTTTTCAATGATAGATTTCCTTGCAAGAAGCCTCTTGTGTTCATTATCCACTACCACAGCTAAGTGAGCAAAATTTTCAGGGTGTTTTAATGGCTTTTTTGCAGGTGGGTTTATAAGATTCCTTGCTTTATTTAATGAGTCAGCCAGAACACTAAGGTGACCACTTAACTGATCCGATTCTATGTCCTGCAACAAGAGATGTTTCATAATTAAGATAGTGTTCTAAGATTAAGCTGAAGCTCAGCAGTTACAACATTAAATATGATGATTATACTGCAATTCAACAATCATACTAGCATACATCAAAGCTGAAACAAAAAGTCAGCTACCATATTATAAGCAGACTAGCAGAGCAATAAATGAGCATGATACAATACCAAAATACCATGTTGGCATGTTGCTGTAATATATTAATCAAAATAGGATATTCCTAAATAAAATAATCTTAATGAAGGACTATTACTGAAAATATTTGAGTAGTTATAGATTATGTTTTGAACATTTTTCTAATGTGTATTGGAGCATGCATAATATCTGTTGCACTGATACTGTAGATATCAAATAGAACAGTTAAGGACAACCACTAGAATTGTACAATCTAAAAATAAAATAAACCAACAGCTTCAGCAACAATAGATGAGACATAGAAACTGCTGATGGGCAGAGCCAGGGCCACGCACCACATTTCCAAAGTGAACAGCTCCAGATAAATGGTTAACTTTCATAGCAACAAAATTATGTTTCACGGCATCAACACATATCTTCTCCACAACAGCAAACTCAAAGAATGGTATCATTCTTGAGAGCATATCAATTTTCATGGTCTGGAAAATACGGGATGCCTGAAAAAACAGAAGAGGCTAGCTTTAAAAAAAACACTATGTATGTTAGGAGATATAAAAAGCAGTATTATAGAGGAACATAGGATAGGACCTGCTGCAGCACCCTTAGTGTTGTTAGCTTTTCCAGGGCAGAAACGTACTGCGATAACTTAACTTCTGGTACAGAAGAAGCTGACGAAAGCTTCCCTCCAATCTTTGAAATCTTTGAAAGGAGTGGCTGAACTTTTGATGCAAGGCCCAAAGGAAGAAACTCGTGTTCCAAGAGGTTGTACAAATCTTTCACTTCTTGGGAAGCACAGGAAATCACACCCTTACTCGCCTACAAGCAGTCAAAATAATGACATAGAGCTGCTTATTTCATCAGGAGAGATTTATTGAACATATTGTTCACAAAGAAACCTGTTAGCTTGCAGAAAAATGAAAAAACTTTCCATTTGGAAAATATCAAGCATTTGATGATGCCAAACACATAAAAATTGCAATATCTGAGCTATGTAAACGACTTGACAAAAGGGAGAAGCATATAGTACAGTAAATGAGCAGCTTATTAACAAACAAAGATCTTTACACAGATAGTGGTCATGCTGGCTCAATTCATGAACTTAAATACAATATACTTATCAAAAAAAAACTTCTAAAAGCTAGCAGCCCGGTGCACGTAGCTCCCGCTTTGCAGGGTCTGACCACTTTGGGTCTTTTGTACGCTGCCTTTCCCTGCATTTCTACAAGAGGCTGTTTTTAGGACTCAAACTTGTCACAAGGCAACAGCTTTACCGCTGCGCCAAGGCCCCCCTTTCTCTGCTCTAAAATCTTGTAATTGAAATGTATAATATGTGACATGCCTAGAAAATATAACTGAAACAGATTACCGAAAAGGAATAAAAAAGAGCACGTGAAAATTTCAGGAGATGTGGTTTCAGAAATAAGTGTCCAAAAAAATTATGCAGCACATACCAGTTCTGAAAGAAGCGATGCTCTTGAAGGCTGTACAAAAGGGAGAGGATAGTCGTCAGGATGATAAAGGTGCTGATGAAAATAACCTTTAATTCACAAGGGTTCAGAGACAAACCAATTCTCTACTTTCACGCTTGGAGTCGAGTGAAAAGTTGACAAGACTGGCCATCCGCATGTTACGCTCTTTCTCATGTTCTGTCTCAACATGAGATGCACCATACTTTTTGTCATATGGTGCCACCGAAAGTGCAGCAAGCAAAACAGAAGAGGCTATTAACTGCAGATCCTTCTGGGATAAGTTCTTATTGTAGCTCTTTTGCAAGTTAAAAAGCTTGAGCCACGCATATGCATGATAGAGGTGGCTATCAGATATCCAGAAAATCTCAGTTAACTTGGCATAATATACAACCAGAACAGACGGTTTAGGCATTTTCTTAACCATGCTCATCAAACCATGGACATCTTCCACTGATCGAAAGGCTTCCTGGAAGAAGTAAGTTTAGCAAAAATATAGTGAAATTTAGCATATATAAAGGAAGATTGGTATGTTCAGGAACAAACCTGCCATAGTGAAAGGTCGGTAGCAATTTTCAGTTGTTCAACCCGAGTATCAAGATACAGTTGTAAGCTTTCAGGGGCAGTAAGATCAGGACGATCTCTTTGATCACGATATTTGTTCAAATTAGACAAATGGTTTCTGATAATCTCACATAACCTGCGGAATTCAGTTGTTCTCTTATACTGCTTACAAAACTGAAAAGCCTTATGAGCAGTCATCTGCGTAGATTAGGAAGTTAGTCAGTCAAAAGTATTAACAACAAATAATTAGCAAAGCAAAGCATGTAATATATATTATCCAATAAAATATGTAAGTTAAAGAATGGTACATGCAGCTTTGTAGTCACGACAAGCAAAATTTAGGCTATTGCATTAAAATCCAGATTTTTATCAGCATGCAGCAATTAATAGCAATGCAAGAACAAAATCAGATAAATCTAGTAAGAAACTGGATTAGTATGAATGGCGTTGGTTATTAAGCTTTAAGAAGGCAAACTAAAATCTAAAGAGTTCATCGACAAACAGCAACTAAAGGGATTGCAATTGTACTATTATCAAGAAAACTCTTATCATTTCCAACGTAAGTTCATCAGAAATGGATGATTTTAAAACATGACAGGGAAGCATGCAGAATAGCTTACAGCATATAATGCTTCAAGCTTTGAATTATTTCTGAGTATCTCAAGCACTGTCCGATATGTCTCCCAGAGGAACTTAAACCATGGAGTGACAAGCTCTCTGTCCGATCGATCCTTCCCTTTCTCTCCACTAACATAACTGAGCATCAGGTCCTCCGGACGCTTATCCGCTTCCAGATCTTCAACATCTAGAGCATCTTCCAAGGCCTGAGCTTGGCCCCTAGCTTGTTCAGCTTTCTCATTGGAAAGCTGCATGAAATGTTTTATCACATCCTCCAAGGATGACACATTAACTTGCTGACAGACAATTCTGTACTGAATAAGGCCATCTTTTGCAAATCTGCCTTTCCTCAGGTCAACACACAGCTCCACATACTTCATCATAATCCTTTCGAGAGGCTTTTGCCACGACCTGTACCTCTTCGAGGTGATGACATCATGTAAAGCCTGCAACGCCGCCTGCTTTTGCCCAACATGAATCAACTCTGAAATGAGACGCAGACAGTAATCAGCATATATATCATCTGTGCAATAAACATGACCAAGAATTTGCAACTGGCAACCAAAACACACATGGAACACACACCATCAATACCAGACTAAATTGTATTTAGTTCCATAGAAAGGAATAAACCTGTTTAAACAAAATGAAACTGAAGCGAAGAACTCACACAGCTTGAGTTTCTATTTATTTTCCGCTTTGCTTACTTATTGGTCCTAGTGGAGATTCATGATTCCAAGCGTGATGAATTGATTAGACGGCAAGCATGACAGTGAGTGGTAATTTTCATCCAGTAAATTTCCAGGAACCAGCGTGTCATGGATTATTATAATTCATAGTCTTTGGGCATCAATACTTCAATTTCAACGAGACGAATGCCAAATAGAGAGACAGAAAAATCAACTTGCAAGAATCCTGTATGTGTATAAGAAACCAAGGCCAACACATCTAACAAGGGACCTCGATGTAACCGGTAATCCAAATCAACTTAGCTTTTAGAATACAAGTCTCAATGGCTTCATGCGCGACAAATGCATCACAGATTCTCGCATGACCAAAATCAATGTGGCCAACAAACCAAACGCTCTATCTTATTTCTACCCTAGGTGCCAAACGAACCCTGCTTATAGCAGGCATCAGCTCAGCACTACCGTGGCAACAACCAGCATCACTTTGATAACATATGAGCCAAATCAGCCAGAGACTCACCTTCAGCTCTCTTCAGCGCGTTCTCAGGCTTCGCAAAGGTCGCCATGGTCGCACAAAGATCTCTGCGGCGGCGATCTACTCCTGTATCGCAACCCAAAAACAACACCAGAATCTGGATTAGCTCACGAGTTCAACAGAAGAGAAAAAAATTAACCAACGTCCCGTCACTGGAAGGATCAAGTCCACGGGTAAATCCACACGAAAATCCCTTCAAAACCAACACCCAGATGAGACCCGGAGGTGGGAGCCTATGGTACCTGTAGATCGCCGGAGACGAGCGCTGAGGAAGGCTGCGCGCGAGCGTCGGGGTGAGAGGCGGGGATCTGGAGGTGGAGGCGGCGACGGCGGCGCGCAGGGGGTTTATTAGGGTTGCCTGGAGGCAGGTCGTGGATGGATGTGCGGGCGTTGGTTTTCCGCGAATATAAGCTCCTTTGTGGACCGACCGATCTGCGCACTGGCGGTTGGGATCAAAACTGCGAATCGGAAAAGGACCCCAAATTGAGGGGGGCCTTCCAGGTTAAGTTGAAGCCCACACGAATGCTGCCCAGATAGTGCACCGCACAGAATTTTAGGCCCAAAGTTTAGGCCCAACGGAATGCGGGATCAGGAGCGGATCCAGGGGGTGGGGGTGCAGCAAACCCAACCCCCCCCCCCCCCCACCTCTTTCTTAGATTTTCTCTTATATTAGATATTAGTTTCTGTAAATTATATAATAACAAAGCTCAATAAAATAATTATAAGAGGATTAGCACCTCTCAAACTTGCATCCAAGCTCTGCTCTTGTGCGGGATTATATTATTTCTATTTTGTTTGGCTCTTTTAAAAAGATAAAAGTTAACTCATGAAATTTTTATGTTAACTATATTTTAAGTTTCTCTGCACACCATAAGGCAAATGAAAAATAAAACAGATCTAAGTGATCTTTTTATCTTTTAGTTCATTCCTCAAATGCAAAACCTTTTTAGTGTCACAAAAGTGAAATCTCCAAAATCCTGTATGTTTATGTCCTGATTTTTTTAGCTTTTTTGTTTGAAAAGATTAGCTGAAAAGTTGAACAAATGAGAACTTAATCTATATGTGACAATTTCTATGAGAAGGTATAAGAATCTCTCGGGATGACCTGCATAATATTTAAAATGTACTCTCTCCGTTCTGAAATTGATGTTGCCGTTGATTTCAAACTTCAACTTTAACCGTTCGTCTTATTCAAAAAATTATGATAATTTTCATATATTTTGTTATAATTTGCTTTATCATCAAATGTATTTGAACCACATTTCAAAATTTTATATATTTGAACTAATTTTTTTAATAAAACGAGTGGTCAAAGTTGAGATTTACATTTTAAAAACGGAGGGAGTATGTTCTTGATCATTGCTGTTTCTACTTTCTTTCTTTATTTAAGTGCTTCATCAGTCTCAATTTATTTGTCGTTTTAGCTTTACACACGGAAATTAAGAAGAGACGACTTAGAACCTGCTTGGATAGCTACTAAATTTTGCTACATCGTTATTTGGCACGTTAAAAATTTAGCGAAGAAATTTTACGTCGTAAGTTTGGTATAGATTTTAGCATAAAAATGAAATAGCATTCTATTGAAAAATTATGGTAGGTCATAAGTTCAGCAGTGAGGCAGACCATCATCAAAGTTATCATAGGGTGCCGAACTTTTAGCATGGCAAATTATGGTAACCATCAAAACCGGCGCACTAATCAACTTATCAATCGGACATAACATGCGAATCAACGTTTTTGCAGTGCGGGAAGAAGGAATGCGTATTTTATTTCCCTCCTCTTTGGGAAGAGGACCATACAGCGCCGCCGTATTAGGATGTTCTGATTTTCAGTAGGTTGCCGTCTCGCCGGCAAGCTGGATGTCCCGCCTGGAAAATGCCACGCCGACTCCTGCTTTCCTTATACTACTCGTCTACTCGCTTTGTTTATTGATTGTCTACCTGGAGCCAGAAAATAAACCGGTAGTGCTGTTTTATTATGGAAGTTCCATGCCCCGTCGAACCCAAATTTCTGCTTGTTCTGGAACTAAAATGTTTCGCTTGTCAGTTTGTGGCGTCCAACTCGAAAATCGCTAGGTCGCACTGCAACTCCAAAACGACGGTCGTTGCTGCAGGCCTTCGTGTCCTAATCCGTAGGTCTCGATCTCATCATCGTTCATCTTATGCATATCATTGTAATATTTCTGGAGCAGCTAAAAAAGTGTTGGCGCGTCGCTTATTATAGCTCGTGTATAGACGAGTGCTCTGCTAACAGTAACGCTTATGTCTATGTGTGATGATTTGCTCATATTTGTATGTTAGATTAGTCAACTGCAGGGTTAGTTTACCGTTTTTGTAAGAGCAAAGGAAAAATTCATATTTTACAGCTAAATGAAGTGGCAAAGCCACTGCTCATCGATATATAGAGTCAGACCTGCTATTTTTTAAGTTGGACAGCTGTGATAGACTTATGCGGCTTGTGTCTTGGGTAGCTAGGTAGAAATATGCATATCACGATGTCTGTAGGGATGCAAAATTATTTTTTTTATTGATGGATCGACTCAAAACTATAAAGATAAACTAAATCTCTCCTCTATCTTATATTGTTAGTATGATAAATAAACTAAATGGATGATCTACAGCTACATATTCTCGAGATTTCCTTTTAATTGTCATTCTAGCTTTAATAACAAGAATTAAGAAAAAGTATTGCAAATAAAAAAAGTATATTGAAAAGTGAGAAAAATATGTTAAAAAAAGAAAAAAAATATTTAGAAGAGAGAAAATGTATTGAAAGGTGAGAATGGTAATTATTTATAAACAAATTTTGAAGACTAAAATGATAAATAAAATGAAAAAAAAGAGTATTAGATAACCATTTATTATATTTCTAATTATGCAACTTTAAAAGGGGCCAACTGAATGATCTTTTTAAAAAATCTCGGATGAAAGGGGGCTATGGCCCCTGTCGGCCCCCTCCGCTCCGCCGTTGGTTCCATTAGCAAGCTGTTAACAACAACATACTCTAGCTTAGTACTTAGGCCTCCGTTTCTTCGAAAACAGCTTCGGCTCTGGCTCATATGATAATATTTGATAAAATAGTTTTGTTGAATAATAAGTGTCAACGTGGACGGAGAGAGCTGATGAAGCTATGTTTTAGTGGCTCCCTGTTTCACTTTTATGCGACTTCACCCTATAAAAAAAATACTCCTACCTTTTGCATACATTGTTTGATATAACCTCATCTAAACTCTACCAAACATGGTCTTAATTAGCTCCCCCTCCCCCTCCCCCCGGGGATAAACACATGTCGGAGCGAGAGCGGCGGGTACTACAGTGACATCTCACCAATACAGCGGCCGGCAGACGCCTCGCGGTCCAAGTGCATGCATGCTTAACTTGACCCCACCCCCTCGTCTCGCGTGTTATCGCTGCCACGTACAGGCGCCAAGCCCGTCGATTAGGTTTTGGCTTAGCTGTAAATGACTCGTGGGGATCTATTGCTGATTGTTTAATACTCCTATTATGTTACAATTAACTAAGCCAGCACAGGCTGCCGCTGCAAACTAATCATTCACTTGTCCGCTTGCATGCATGCACCGCACCAACTCCTCCTCCTCGGGCACCCTGTCTGTCGCCGCGGTCGCGGTCACATCGTGCTACATACATACGCCGTCGCCGCTCTCTCCCACTCTAACCGTCCTTCCCCTCCTATCTCCTCTCCCTGATCCCTGTAGACGGAGCGCGCGGGCGGGTGATCGATGGGGAACACGGCGCTGACGTGCATTTCGCTGGCGCCCGCGAGCGGCGGCGGCGACTCCACGTCTTCGTCGACCAAGGTGATCCACGCGGACGGCACGGTGACGCGGCTGGCGCGGCCGGTGCGCGCGTCCGCGCTTATGCGCGACCACCCGGGCCAGTTCGTCTGCGACGCGGCGCGCCTCGCCGTCGGCTGCCGCGTGCCGGGCGTCGCGGCGGACGCGCTTCTCCGCCCGCGCCACGCCTACTTCCTCCTGCCCATGGACATGCTCTACTCCGTCCTCACCGACGACGAGATGGCCGCGCTCTCCGAGTCCCACGCCGCCTCGGCCTGGAGGAGGATCGTCACCTCCGCCACCCGTGGCCGCGACCATGACCGGGGCTGCACGGACAGGCCGCCGAAGGACAGCGGCAGCGATGGCGCCAGGGTCTTTCCGATGATTGGCCTGCTTGAGGCGGCCGATCTCGCCGCCGGTAAACCTGAACGGCTCTCCGTCGCCGGCGTCAGTAAACCACGAGCCACTACCGGGCTGAGGCGGCACCGATCGTGGCAACCGAAGCTGGACACCATCGAGGAGGTTCCATTCCACGACGCGGCGGCCGGTTGACCGGCAGGAGGGAGCAGCTTTGGTTTCGCTGGTATTAGGCGGACGGCAGCTAGACTGCGCTGGCTCTCGAGTGTGCAGTAGCTAGCTATTTTCCAGCTATTCTTTTCTCTTTGTCTTTTCGAATTTTGTAAAGCCATTTTTTGGGTCTACAGAATACAGATGCACTGCTGGCAAATTGATCACCAGTTTTGTGCTAGGAAAATAAGAATTTGAGCGCACATATCTGCGGAGCTATTGAAACATCGAGGTGTCAATATTTGTTTCTTATTTATAAGTTAGAAATTTCATGATAATTCAGCTATTACTGCAGGATACGATGTTTTCCAGCGTTTTGATTTTCCCAGAAAAGCAAAAAAGTAAAGATTATTTTGCGTGCCAGCATAATGGTCACGAAATTTAATTAATATTGCACTGAATGACGATCTTAAGAAAAGGTCGGGTCGGTATAATCAAGTGCTACTACAAAAAGATCATCATATTATTATTTTTACAGGCCATCCACTAAGTTTTGGACATATTTAGTGAAACAAAATGCAATTATAAGTAAATATCGGGCCTCTTTGGCAGGCTTTCAGCTTCTGATTCTTTTAGATTCACTTCTGATTCTCTGATTCTCTTGTGAAGTAATTTTCTTTGATTCTATAAGATAAACTCTTAAAATCAAGACCAAAAATCACTTCACATCACATGATCTAAGAGTTTTTTTTAGCTCCCAGCCCTTTAGTTCATTTCAGAGAATCACTTCACAGAATCAGAATAAGACAAAAATTACTTTTTTAAAGAAATAGTGTTTGGCAGATCTATCTTGGATTTGACTAAGAATCAAGAGCTGAGAGCTCTGCCAAAAAAACTATCTTGCTATTTGTATTTCCAGATTGTCTTTCCCAAATATGTTAGGCTTGTTTGCCTTGATGTATAGTAAGTCAAATGTGCAGTTTGAAAATTAGCAGCACTCTACATATAAATTGTGTCAACAACGACCCTTTGAGAATTTTATCAGGACCATCAACAAAATATAATACTATGATGAATGATAGCACAAAGAAAATACCGTGGCAATAATATCCCTTGACATTCTACTCTTCTTGGTTTATTTTACATGTCCGCCCCCGTCTGGGATAAACTAGACGACAGACAGGTTGCATGCTAATTTTGCAAATGATATGTTTGCCAAAAACCGGTTGGACCTCAGCTGTATTTCCAAAAGGGTCCTTATTTTAGTTCATGTTGCTTGGTGGCAAGCAAAGAGAGATGTCATATAAAATATGTGACAGCGTATCGTCATCTACCTGTCATGATAGAAAACACTCAACATTCCGGTTCTGGGAACTGCAACTTGAGAGGATATGTATAAGGAAGCCAGGTAGATCAGATTACATAATCAGAATATTAAAAAAAGATTACTAGTACATAGTACTTTAGACTATATTTTATCAATATAATTTTTGTTCCAGTGTAAATTTAGCCATATATGGCAGCGAAGGAGAAACATTAATTGTGAACTCAGAGTAAATTTTTTATGTCAAGGAAAATTTGATCGGAAGTAATGATTCTAATTTTTATGAGTGTTTCCAGTATTCATAAATCGTTTATTTTTGGAAAGTATAATATTATCTATGAAACTTTATCTAAAAAATGAAACTTCATCTTTTGAAACAAAAAATCCTTTCGTTTTAAATTTGGCCCATTCTACGAATAAAGTAAATCCTACTAACGGCCCGAGTCTAGTTCCTTAACAGAAAAGTCAGCCCAGCCCCGAGGACTAACAAAGCCCTTCAGCCCAAACCCGCTCCCCCCGCAGCGTTGCTATCTCGCTCTCACTGTCAGTGGGTTCCACAAATGCGGGACCCCCAATTCATTTGGACGTCCTCCTCCAGTCATTCACGATCCCACAAGAGATTAAAAAAAACAGCCCACACACGTATTTGTGGTAAGAATTGAAAAATCTCCATATACACGTGGGTTGATCCCTAGCGGACCCACCAGTCATTCACAGCCACCTCGCGTCCCTCGTGACTTCGTCCCCGTCCTCCCGACACCACCATCACGCGGGCAAGCAAGCGGCGACGTCACGCGTCCTAGGGTTCAGGCGAGGCTAGGCGAGGGCCATGGCGGGGATTCGGTGGCCGCCGGAGGACCCGGAGATCTTCCCGACGCGGATGCTCGCCGCAGGGTTTTGGGGAGCCGTCGGCGCCGCGGGTCCGCCTGGGCCCCCGGGCGAGATGGCATCCGACGACGATCGGTCGGTGGCCGCGGACTCGTGGTCGATCAGGAGCGACTACGGCAGCACCCTCGACGACGAGCAGAGATACGCCGACACCTCCGAGGTCCTCCTCTCCGCCGCCGCCGTCGCCTCCTCCGCGGCCGCGCCCTCCGCGTCCGTCGCCATCAACCCGTCCCCCGACTTCAGGTGAACTGATCTTGTCCCTTTCCCCCCGTTCATTTCTTATTTCGCTGCATAATGTTCGAGACACTGTGATCTGGTTCCTCGCTTTGGGGAAATGGGGCTAATTCTGTCGCCTTGAAGCGTGATTTGGGCCCATGATCTATCATTTATTATATTTTAGTCCCAAGAGGATTTTAACTGTCGGTACTCCAATGCTGAACAGCTTCGACAAGGATGTACCTGACTCTAGGGATGTTGAGCCTCCGATGCTGGGGTTGCAGAATTTTCAGGATGACGCTTATGCAGAGGACATTGCTAATTTCCATGAACGCAGCCACGCTGATGACTGGTAAAATTCTTTTGAGCTAACCTAATTAGTCATGTGCATTGCAATTCATCCTTTGTTTCCCCAGTGATAAATGCTTTGTTCGTTGGCACGTATGATTTGCTCAGAATATGATATTAACAATCATGAGCATATATTGAAGAATGTAAAGCTTGCTAACATTACACTAGTATGATGTTACAGGGGCAGACTATTTTTCTATATTAGCATGCCAAATAGGGTCTGTTTGCCATCTCGAGTTCTCATATCTTAAATCCAAACGTTTTAGATAGTTAGGAATGCCTTTATATGATTCTTAACAACAAAATACTGGAATAGTAGATATTTCCAACACAGGCTAGATTCTGTTACGTAGCGCATCACAGCCTCGCAAGTTCTCAACCCAAAACTAGCCTGTAGAGCTGTATCAAGGGACTTTACTTGAGGATGGAATAAAAAAAACCTCCTCCCATACGTATTCAAGCTGTACCAATTTTACTACCAAGTCTTTATATAAGGCAATGTGGGTTATTATTATCTTGTATCAGAGGCTCGTCTTGTATAGGCAATGTTCACTTCCTATAGTCAAAATTAAGAAAAGAATCAGAATCTGCATATTAGTATTTTCTCTGAATCGCATTATCAATCCTGAGCTTGGACAAACAAACCCTTTTCATCAAATTCCCTGTTCCAGGTGTGATGCTAATATAGATTTGTATTTTTTTTGTTTATAGATTTAATACTTACATCACTGTTTATGAAATCTCATGTGGGTTTGCAGGTTTGGCACTGAGGTCATGGATGTGCGGGTAGGCTGGACCAGAAATTTGTGTTCAAGCAAGGATTTGCCCAGCTGCAGTGTACTTGACATTGGAACTGGGAGTGGTAGACTCTTACAGCAGCTTGCAAAGCAAGGGTATGCTGAGAAAATGTCAAATTTTTAATTTGCGTTATTAAATAAGTACTTGGTGTACTGATATACAGTACACAGGTTTTCTGATCTGACTGGGATTGACTATAGTGAGGGTGCCATTGAGCTTGCTCGAAATCTTGCAATTCGTGATGGATTTGAGCACATTAATTTTTTGGTGAGTAAATTGGTGGAGCATATAATGTTTACATCGATATCCATGTTCACATGGCATGTCCAATTTGCTGTCTTTTCTTTTCTTTTCTTTTCTTCAGACAGATCATAATATTTCCTTTATGATCAGGTCGTATATTAGGTACAAACTTAGCCTCAAGATCAGAAAAGCTGAAATACCGTTTAAGCTTACACCAATGGTCTTTTTGCAGGTGGATGATGTGTTAGAGTCAAAGCTAGAGAGAAGATTTGAACTTGTCATGGATGAAGGGACTCTTGACGCAATTGGGCACCATCCTGATGGACCTGTGAAGAGGTAAACATATATTTTACTATTTATATGTTCATATGCCCTTATTCTTCGTGCAATATCATAAATAGTAAGTTTTTACACCAATGATTACATATTTTTAATTGCTTCATTCCAAATATTGGAAAGGATATGGCCACCTGTTCTCTAATAGTATAATCTATTTTTTTAAAAAAGTAATGTCTAATCTATATTCATCTGCTGCATTTCAGAATGATGTATTGGCAGTCAGTTGCTAGGCTTGTATCCCCCGGTGGCACATTGGTCAGTTCTTCCATCCAAAATTGAACCTGATTATCTTTTTCTTCTTTTGTTGCCAGTACATTTGTGGCTTGATTATGAATTGTCAGTTTTACGTTGACAGTGAAAGTATTTTTACACCTACACTGTCTACTCGATATTGTTATCCATGTGTGATTTTTTTTAATCCTCCTGCTATATATTTGGACTCTGTTGAAACTTTTGTGACAAAGCAGTTGCATATATCCCTTGTATGTATCCAAAATAGATCATTGCCTCTTATGCTGTTTCTACGTAACTTTTTAGGTAATCACATCATGCAGCCGAACCAAGGATGAGTTGGTGCAGGAGGTAGAGAACTTCAACCAGCGAAAGCTTGGTGCTATGGGCTCAGAAGGATTGGTAACCAGTGATGCTGCAGTGTTCAGCTACCTCGACCATGTCCGTAGTTACCCTACTGTTGATAGCCCTTGCATCGCGACAGTTGCTTTCCTGCATAAGTGAAATGTATATGCATATGCAATGTTTAATCCCCCGACGCTTCCTATACCTATTATTAACGATGTACCCATATCACAAGTGTTTCTGGATGATATCTTAGTACGTTACCTTGTTGGATAGGTTTTTCACATTTCAGCTGTTATGTTGATTTGATATGGCTGGCTTGGATGTTCTTTCTGAAAGCGAGTTGAGCAACTGATTCAATCTGATATGCAAACGTTGTTTCAGATATTTGACGCAGGGAAAAAAAAAACTTCCCTCAGTATGTTTAGAACGCGGTGAGCATGATACTAATAAAAAAATGTGCAATTTGGCTGCGATCCATAAGGCAAAATGCAAAAGAAGTAATAGGTGCACATAAAGTTACCCTTTTAACCTCTTCAGTTTAAAGAAAATGTTTTTTTTTTCAAAAGTGAGAGAATTTACTTCATTTTTTTAAATTAAAGAGCTTCGGATGGTAACCTCATGATCACTATTTTACACCCCTAAAATATAAGATCGAGAACGAAAATAAATGCTAAGTAGAGAAATAAGGAAATAAACACAATTTTTTTTCATCTGCTTACTTTGACAGCACATAGGGTAAGCCGGTAAGCTGAACTCGCTGCGGTAGAGGCGCACAAGTTACAAACTTATAGATCAGGGGCAGCAACTAGTCTGCTATTTTTCGTATGTACAGAACAACTACATTTTTCTCTATGCACATTGAAGCGAGTGGCTTCATGCTAGTACCTTACTATGTCATCATATACTCATTTTCCTTTTTTTTTTCGAATTTATTTGTTCATCCTTGCTTCTGACAGCCACACGAAAGCACTGAAGTTTTGTGTCAGATTAGGGGATCCGAGGATTCTTGATTATGTCAGTAGACTGGTATGGAGCGTGATTGCGAATAACTTGATTGTCCAGAATTGATACATATACTCATTTTCCTTCTTTTTTTTTTGAATTTATTTGTTCATCCTTGCTTCTGACAGCCACACGAAAGCACTGAAGTTTTGTGTCAGATTAGGGGATCCGAGGATTCTTGATTATGTCAGTAGACTGGTATGGAGTGTGATTGCGAATAACTTGATTGTCCAGAATTGATATATGTATCCTCTTCTTCCTCTTCATCGTCCTCGCTTTCTGACGAAGATAAATATGCTTCCTGGTTTTCCTGCAGTATTAAGTGATCTAGACCCCAGAGTTATGCCTGATAGAAATCCGGAATGCTACAAACAGATAGAGAAATCTGCACAGGTGTGACATGCTACTATGAAATGTCTGTTAATGCTAAACTGGACAGGACGAACATGGTTAGAGGTACATTTGGCAAAGCAGAACAGCCGGGAATGTCAACACTTGTGCAGATTCCAATAATGGCAAAACATTCACTGATGAAATTACCTGCTGCCACCGTCGACGATGGAAGCTTGCCAAAGCTCTCACCATCACCAGGATAGGAAATAGAATTCCAGCAGTCCTTAGCATCAGAAGCTTGTCCAAGGAAGAGAAGCAGAATGTGAAGTATGATACATAAACTCGAGAACAATAATCAATGTCATAAAGGTAATGGCGAATCATGATAATCAATCTTACTGAGAAAAAAGCCAATGAGTACTCCCCATTTCCACCGATCATGAGAGGAAGAGTGTGGCGAAGGATCAGGAGTGACATGAACTGCAATAGAACGCCAGATCTTCATCAGAAAGGAAATGCAGGAAACCACGTCAAAAGATTTGGTTTTTAAGTTAGCTAATCAATATAAACTCACGACTGCAGCAACTGTTCGGCAGCAGATAATGCTGCTTCTTGTCCTGATAGGCATGTAGTCGTCATAACTGTCCATGAACACACGCTCTGTTGGCATCATTGTTATTATCCGGGCATCATCAAAATCTTGCCGGGCAATCTCCCAGTTTCCTCTGCCGAGAGATGTTAAAGCATTCAGGCAGCGAATAATGCAAGAACTAACTTGCTTAAGAATGCTTAAAAAGATGACTACCTAAAGTTCATTGGTATACTTCCATAGTGGAACAGTTGTTGTGGGGCAGTGTAACCTGGCCTGAATTGCTGAACAAATATTGCAAAGTTCATAAGTATGTTTCCACAGTTGCACATTTATCAAAACTGCATTACCAAAGTAAATGATTTAAACCTATAACCAGTATGCATAATCCACATAAGCACTTTTACCTGCAGGCATATTTCACAGATGGTGTCACCTTTCTCATTGCACCAACGCTGAATGCACTTCCGATGAGCATACTGCAAGAAAGAGAGAAGGTAGTAATTTAAATTTGGCCAGCTGAAGCAATACATCTTCTTAGTTCAGTCCTCGTAAAACATGATACAAAACCAAGATCAGAACAATAACACTCAATAAGATTAAAGCTGTCATGTCCCCCTGAAGCTTCAATACACTTGTCCCACAATTGTGTGAACGTCACAATCACATATAGATCCCTTCATTGCCCCTAGCTTTTGGAAGACACCAAGCACATGCCCCTTCCATTTTGTTTTCAACACTATATTAAGTCATTGTCAAATGAAGGCCCAATACACTCATACTCCTAGGCGATGCCGTCCAAGAAACACTGAGACAAACATTGTTGATTTGGTTCATTATCTCTTGTCAAAATTATGATGATTGCCTGACTGATGGTTAAGTCCTAATTGTATGGCCTACTTCATCTAAACTCTAATCATTAATGTCAAAAATTGTCATACCAAGTCAACGACAATAACTAGTTGAACTAGAAACCTGTAGTAGTAAGACCTTAAAAAATCAGGAATATCAAATCAATCACCACCTCCAGCTGCAAAAAAGAGAACCTTTATGTGACCATAAGTGATGTGACACACTTTATTTATGAATTCTGAAAACGGACACATTGTCGTCACTAACTACGGCCACAATTCTGTTGCATAGTGGCAACGTTTTTTACTGAAAAAAAAAAGAGAACAGGATTAAGAGCATACTCTAGTACCTTGAGACTGCCACAGCATGCGCAAGGAGCCTCCATGCTGGTATCCCAATCCTCCTCCTGGCAAATCCTGCACTCCACCACCTTACTCGGCATGCTGCCACATCCATCACCACCGCGGCAGTAGTCGATTGCCACCGTCTCAGGCTGCAGATCGACCATCTGCTTCCCGATCGCGGCCTCCAGCGTCGACTCCGTCAGCAACCGGTCCACGAGCAACGCGAGGTGATCGCCCATCAGTCCTGCCTGCACGCAACCAACGGTTCAGTCCAGGAAACAGCATTGTAGCTCTCTTCCCATATCGCGGACTTTTGAGGGAAAAAAAGTATCAACGTGATTGCAATTGCAGAGTTCTGTTGGGAACATTGGTAGGAGTGCCAAGATGCACATCAAGGATACGAATGCAGGAAGAAGAATGCGATCGCAGGCTCACAGCAGGAAATAAAAAACTATGCGACATATGCAACTGCTCCCAGATGTTGGCAACTGACAGAAACTACTAACTGCGAGTGATAATCCTGGAGGTTGACTCACTCGAACCACAGCGGCGGGAACACGAGAGGCCAAGATTATCAGCGCTGGATCGATTCGTCAGCAGTTTGTACCAAGAACAGGTAAAAGCTCCACATTTCCTAACAAAGTAACAAGGCCGCCTTGAATGGAGAGGGAACTAGAGGAATTGATGAAGGGAGAGCCGGCACAATAGGGGCGGTTGCTAGAATTACAGCGCACAGAGCCGCACCAAAACACGCATTTATCGAAGAAAAATCGTACTGTAATGAGGAGCACACACGCATAAATCAAATAGTACCAATAAAACCAAACAACCTCACCGAAGAACCAAGAAGCGCCGCCGGGAACACGACTCCGTCGACTAGGGAAGAAGATGGCGGCTACGCAGGCGGCGAAGGTGACAAGAGCGCTCTAAAATCTCAACGCGCGCACCACCCGACTACAGAAGCAGAGGAAGGTAGGGAAAAAAAACAACTTTACCTTGTCCAAAGTACCACGAGCAGAGCTGCGGGAGGAGGAGGAAGAAGACGCTTGGAAGGTTGGATTCGAGGCGGGGTCATTCGGGGACTCACGGCACGGCAGGGAGGATTGGATTGGGGGAGGGGTTAACGGAAGCAACAAGAGGTGGAGTGGAGTGGAGGAGCATGTAATGCAACGATGCAGGAGGAGAGGCCAAAAGCCAAGCCAGGCAACTGGCAAGGCGAAGCGAACTCCGGAATCCTTCCTCCTCCCTCCGGCCCTTTCTCGCTTCGCACATATTTAAATTATTTCTTTCAGTTTTAAAATATTGACACCATTAATTTTTAACATCAACTTTAACTATTCATCTTATTAAAATTTATTGACACCGTTGATTTTTAATATCTACTTTAACTATTCGTTTTATTAATTATTTTTTTTTAAATATATAAAATTTTGTTATTATTTAATTTATCATTAGTAAAATTTAAATTACAACTAATAATTTTAAACATTAGAGCAAAATTTTTAAATAAAATATATAATTAAAATTAATATTAAAAATCAACTGTGTCAATAATTTAAAACCGAAGAAGCAGAAGAGAGGCAAGGGCTAAACGTGGTAATAAGCACCGAAAACAGCTTCCCTGATACTCCTGCTGCTCGTTTGTTAAGGAGTACGAGAAGCTGGGTTCTCTAGAATGGGCTCCGATTCCTTGGCACTTTCCGAAAGCTTTCGGAGTATTTTTCTGGAGGTTTGCAGTTGCAGGATGCAGGAGCCAGTGAAAGAAAGGCTCGCCTTTTCTTCGTTTTGTATTGAAGTCCATTGCTACAAGACCTGAAATTTGAGTTTGCATCCATTCGTGAAAACGCCAAAGCAAAAGGGTTCGTAGAGATTCTTCGACCACAATGTGCAATACGCATGTCGACTTGTCGAGGCGTCCAAATTCGCACGACGTTCACGGAGCTGTTTGTAAGAAGGAACTAATCGACGGCTGAGAGAGCCATCCTTTTAGCGCGAAAGATTCTCGCGCCACAGCACTCCTCGGAAGGGATTCGTATCTTTTTTTTATTATTGGCAAACTTTGTCATAATCTTAACTGCTTATTACAGAATCAATGTTGAGTAATGACTGTATGATTTATGATTTTACTTTTTAAATAAATTAGTATAATTTAAACAAAAAATAATTTTAAATTATAGAGCATTGATTATGTAATGAATGAATTAGATTAAACATGACAAAATCTATCGTAGATTGGTAAAGTTCAGATGATACGAATCCCTCCGAAGTGCGCGAAGCTCGAGGGTAATACGGGGTTCGTTGCAGGTGGCCCACCACTACGGCAACGGCAGCCGGTGAGATTACGACGCTGCCCCTCTGTCTGGGGTCTCGTTGTAGGAAGCGGTAGGCCGCCCGCCGTGGTCTTGCACACGTTTGCCGCGACTGCAACGGCCACTTGCGCTTTCTCCTCGTTGCCGCCAAACCACGATGCCCTCTATCGTCCTCTCATCCGCAGTTTCGTTTCTCCTTCCTTTTTTTTTTTCAAAAGTCCTTTTCTTTTCCGAATAAGGGAATTCTTGCTATCTTGTACATAACGTTTGATCGTGATTTAACACTTAAGGTGGCGTCTCATCACGTAGTTTACTCCGTAGTTCACTTTTATCTTTGTGCAATATTTGAGGGCCCTTTAGAAAATTTTATGAGTTTCATTGAAATTAATTCAATTGTACAAGAAAGATACAGAAAACAGATTTTGTTTGTCTATTCTAAAGGAGACATGGGATTTGCTGTGGTTAGTCTTCCATCTTATTTTATAAGTTACGACGGCCATTGACGTTTCAAGTGGCAATGCAATTCTTTCGAACACGCTTTGTACTCTCTTTGTTTTATAAGTTCGATTTGAGGTTAGGTACGAGAATTAAAAAAATTGAAAAAAATAAAATGTTTTGAAATCGAAGAGGAGAGAGATAAGTAAAGATGTATCGAGAATGAGAACGGACTTATAATTTGAAAAAATTTGAGGAGTCCAAAATGATTTATTGAGGCGAATAGATTATTGTTTAAGACAGCATATAATTAATTTAAATTCAGAGAACGGAGGGAGTATCCAGTGGGGCCAGGGTGGCTGCTTTGACAATGCCGACCTGGTAGCTAGGAATCCTAGACCGCTGTGGCTGTTCAACTTAAAAACAAGAAGCGGATGGCCGGCGATCGACTCGTCTAACCCACCACCAACTCATCTGAAAATGCGCCGAATTATGGTCACCTAGTTGGTGAACTCCGCAACCAAGCTTGTCGCACCGCACGCGGCCATATGGACTCGTGCAGATTAAACCGGGTTGTTTAGGTGTGCGTGATCTGTTTTGGTTGGCCTATATTCTGGTTCCACGATCGGAGCATTGCAATATGATGACTAAATAATGGTTCTTGCATCTGCCGCAAAAAATGGTCTTGTGGTCCAAACTAAAATGTGGGGAAAATGGTTATAATAATAATGCAAATGGAGCGGACAGAAAGTTACGCATGCATTACAGGCTCTGCTGGGAGTGCAGCGGTTAGGTTTTAACCCATCGTTGTGTCGCTTCATTCATCAGCATATGACTAGTGTTCAAGTGCAGCGTCAAGTTTTCACCCCAGGGCGCAGGATTCATATGCACTAGTGTTCAAGTGCAGCATCAAGTACACCAACTTTACATGGGCAACGGGGAACATACGGTATATGGAAGCTAACGCCAATACCGAAATACATTACTCGAAATCTGCAGATGGAATGATGGGCCTAAAAAATATGGGAAATCCTTTACCGGCACTCGGCGATTCAGGTCAGCGCATACCATGATTCAGATCAAAAGTGCCCAAACTTCTCAGCTGGTTCATCTGTTTCTCTGATCAGGTCAGGATACATTTTGGCCCCCGAGCAAATTGACTTGATAATACTACCGTTTTCGTTTCGTATACCACTCCTTCGCTAGCACGCTCTCTTTCGTCGTGTCCTACAGAATCCCTGTGCTCATGGGCCTGAAGACTATCAACTCCACCGTATCTCCAACGGCCCCACGATGGAGGCAGGTCAAACGCCGCAACGTGAGTGGTTCCGTATTTGTACTACTTGTAGTACTGGTAAAGTCAACGGCCAGTATCACGGCGTCACAAAAAAAAAAAAGGTAGCAGAAGTGAAGAAGTGGCGTGTCTTGTTACACATGGGACTGGATGATTCTCTTGTCGACACATCTTTCAGAATCCGTTTTGTGGTCGCTGGCTATCACTAGAAATTTTCATTCGCCACGAATTAATAATTGGTCGCTATGAGAAAAAAAAACCAGGAGACAAAAACAAAATACGTCCACCATGACAATTTAACATTCCAGAAATATAAAGACAAAATTTCCATGTTGCTCTCTCTGCAAGTGAGCTCACAATAAAAGCACCAAACCTTAAGCTGCTGGAGACACAATTGTTACTGCCTTCTACAAGCGAAGACCAAGTGCTAAAGCCTAATGCAATGATGCATCCACTTCTCTGCAGAAGAAGGAACGAGGAGTGCGTACGCAATCAAGACGCTAGTGAAAAACTTGCGACGCACGGGAGTAACTTTTGTGAGCGCCACAAATCTACAAGTGCGGTAAAAAAGGGCGTGTAATTGTTTTACTTCAGGTCCAAGCCATGGTAAAAGCCTCAGATCTTTTCCTCTTCTTTTGCTTTTGCTGCATCCCTCTTTTTTTTTTTTACTGAAGATGCATGCTATCTGGAGAATGGAGATCATCTTTTTTTTTTTCTCCATCGCTATTTGCGTCCGAAACACAGGAGATGGATTGGATGGTAACAGACGGTTGTCCGTGAAGCAAAAGTAATGATCTCACACAGATAACTTATAATGCTTGACAGCATGTTGATAATAACATTAGAAGGCACTCAGAAAGATGTGCACGCACTGTTTTGCCGGTAAACTCGAGTACACTACATGCAGATCACAATACCCGGAAAGTTTTCCTCTCTCTCTCTTTCTTAAAAAAAAGATTAATTTGATGTATGTCATTATAATTTTGTAAAATTTAAAATATGCTATTTGAACATACGTATCATTATCATCTATCATTGACACATAGATGTCATATTTGAAAGTTTACAAAATTGTAATGGTATGAATCTAAATTTGCAAAAAAAAAATAAAAAAGAGGGCGGGGGGTTGGTGGGGGGAGTTTGTACCCAAGGCTGACTGACACAGGCTGTCCATATGTACAACTCCGAACCCCGGAACTGGAGATATCTTCCCGTATTCTGAAAAATCCTTCTTGAGCTCAGTTCTCTTCCAACCAAGAAAGGACCCTCAATTACATACGACTAAGACATCTTACATGATATACTGCATGATAGGTCATGCCTTCAGAATCACAGAACAAACTCTTCTCATTCGTCGTTGTGATGGGGCAGTCTACCCCAAATCGATTATTTCATACTGGTTCCTTACAACAGTTAACTGGGCCATGGCGTAAACATACAATAGAAGGAAGCACACCTAAATCTCCTCTCCAAAATGGGGCTCTGCCCCAGTGCTTCAGCCTTTTCCTGTTTTCCTAACTATTCCACAGGACTTGCTATACTCGTAGAAATAATTTACATAACCACGGAACTATACTAAAGTTCGGTTAAACATGGAAGTGAGCAGACTCATCCAGTTCCTGTCATGGAGAGTTGTCTACTGGTATGATCCTCGACCCTGAAGCCAGATTGGACACCTCCTCCCTTTGGGGGCGGTCCACAAAGAGCATCCAGAGAAGGTAGAGTACAAAACCAGAGGCGATGAGTGCCAGGCCTACTGAGACTAATCTCAGGTCACTCTCCAGAGGCGGGCAGTACTGTGAGGCAATAGAGCTGAACGTTGCACGGACAAACTTGCAGTCCTGGAGATTGAGCAGAACGGGGGCATAGTGGTACAGAGCATAGCTTACATTTGAAGCCAGGACAAGTTGGCTGTAGATGTCATAAGTCAAGCTTCTGTTGCCTGAGCACAAGTCAGTGTCTGGAGCCATGCACGTATAGTTTTGCCATGCCTGGTAAGATAGATTTTTCAAACTAGGTAAATTATGCTACTAAAGTTGTGAAGAAATGCAAACGACCCCAAGAAAGATTTTGATACTTACTGTTGTTGCATTGTCAAAAGTGACCTCCCTAGACTTGCACTGCCGATCATTGAAGTTTGAATCATATGGAGAACACAAGTAAGGCATTATTTGCCCAGGATGCTTATGATGGGGTCTTCGGTTTGAAAGAGCAGATATAGCTCTATTAACTATTCTGACAAGAATCACTACAACTTGTTTACTCTGGTACAAGGTTCGATTGGTAGTACTTTCATCTACACAGGGAAGGATGTTGCTGAGAGCTGTCTCTGCTTGAGGATGTTGTGCCCACTGGTCCATTGCTAAACAGGTATCCTTTGCAGCACTGTTGCAAAAAGATCATGTTACAATTTAATACTAGGTCGAGGTCTCCTAAAAACAAAACAGAACTGCCTAGTTGTTCGGCACAGAAATCAATTAGTACTCACATTAGAAACATAGAGCATATATCAACCAAAAAGCAAATTTACATAGCACATTGGCCCTAGAATGATGTTATTTGGTTGCATGGTTGCATAACAGAAAACTCACAAAATCAGAATACTCGAGGAAAGGCACATTGATTACATTAGTAAACAACCTTAAACCTATCTGCACCACAAGAAAGGCACTATGTCAGGAAGTAATACCTCTTCAGTATCAGGAAAATTCCAAGAAGAATGAAGAGACCCACCACAATTATCCCACATAATGTAACAAATCTGTAAAATCCAAATGGAAAGGTTTGAAAATAGCTGAGGTACATATCAGTTCAAACAAAAATACTTTATAAATGAAGAGAGAGAAAACTTACAAGTAAACTGTATATTTTGGTCCATACTGTTTTAACCCTGAGAAAGTGAGGGGAGGTCGTGTTCAGTAGAGAGCAGAAACGTACCAGAAGTAAAAACAAAAAAGGGGAAAAAAAAAAACTTGCATAGCATATGGATTAACAGGACTGCATACCATATCCAAGGACTGCAAGAACAGGTAACAGAACAGCTATGCAAATCAATGCCGCAGATCTGCAATAGTAGCAATGCAATAATTAGACATTTTGGGATGCAGTATGATTCTTTCCAGTACATTGGTGCCAACTTGCCTTCAGACAATATATAATGTGTAATCTTCACGTGCTGATTCTAAGGGTCAGGAAAACAACACAACTAGTGAAGGGCATTTTCCCACGTACACATTATGTAGAAGTTTTCTTATCCTTTTGTAGTTTTCTGAGGTCTTCAGAGATATGGTATCGGCTGCTTTATCCAAATCTCCCTTCAAATTGTCAATTTGACCTTGAACATCTGATGGAATATAGAGTGCAGCCACAGTGATTGTCTTCGCCAGTGACAAGTATTCCGTAACATTCCTTAGCGTCTGAATAGTGAAATCAGATTGATTTACAATGAAATCCACAGTGTGTGTTGCTTCATCATGAAATTCACTCTGCCCATACAAAAGGACAGCACATCCAGATCTGGTACCAAATCAATAAGAAGATATAAGAACAAGTGACGATATACAGAAACTATGAATAAGAAATTAATTATAGAAAATGAACCAGACACAAAAAAGCAGAATAATAATCTGAACATCAATCATCTAAAAATTACAAAACAATATACAATTCATAAGGGGTTTAGTGAATTACATTAAACTAAGCACGAATACCACCAACAATGCAGGATGTACTGCATCTGCAAGAGAAAATTTTCCTTTGCCTGTTCTTGATGTAAAAAGGCAATGTCCAGCCATAGCTAATCCAAACAAAATAAACCACAAGGCAGCAAGAAGAAATCCAGAAACACCTGTGAACGAAACAGACTGAAAATAAATGATGCGGTTAGTACACCTGTGAATGAAAGAGACTGAAAAATAAATGATTCAGTTAGTATAGCACGAAACAATGAGTATGCAACAAAATCAAAAAGTATAGATTGACAAATAGTAGTCCTATTGTATATTTGGTATACAAAAAGGTCCAGGTTGGAATTAGTGTAATTTTGTTTTCTTTTAACTTTCTAAACGAGAATTGCACTGAGTTTGGCAAAAGGAATTCCAAGAGAATAAAGCACTGAGAGTGATATCTCAATATCTACTGCAAATATCTGAAAATTGAGCTTCTCCAGTAAATTCAGAGCTATAGACAATTAGACCTGTCATTGGGTACAGTCTTTTGGCCATGTTTAAATGTGTAACAAACACACTTTGCGGCCAATCAAGTGTAGGCATTACAATTGGCCAATCAGAAACATCCAAGTACTGTTTTGACCTATGTATGTTTCCTCCAGTAGGAAGAAAAGAATCAGGCTATTCCAGTTCCTTTAACCCGGACCTTTCTCTATTCCTCAAAGCGTCGGCATACAATATGAAGCTGATAGTGGTACATAAATAAAAACCTGTACCGTCCAACCTAACCTGATTTCCAACGACCCGAAAAAATTGTACTACTGACATACTACACTGACAGCTCTAACAAATTGAAACTTTATAAGCATGAGACTTTTTAAAGTATAGGGACAACAACACATACCGCCCAATAGTGTTTGTTGGTGATGTTCCACCCTCCTTCATACATTTTAAGATGATGAAGAACATCCGGCCGCCGCGTCCTCTCCTCTGCCAGAACCAGCGGATACTTTGCGACGGGGGCCATTGCTGCAGGTCCTGCCGCTGCCGCCGGCATCCCTTTCAGAAGCCCCTTTGCCCATGGTCCCAGGTTCTTCACCTCTAAAATAAGAGAACGGATTTCATAAAACGGAGCCCTATTCTACCAGCATGGCTTATATATTTATCAGAGAACTGACATAAAAGTTCCTACTTGCTTATATAACACGTAAGGCATGAAAGAGCACAGCATTGTGCATAAATAAAATACGAAGGCTTAGAGTCATTCGCCATCGGAAGCAATGCAAACGTAGAGCCTTTCACAGAGAAAAAGGGCAGCTGCAGTCCGTGGGCAGAAACGTTTCGCGTGACCCTCGTCCGCGTGCACCGACGTGTGATCGAGACGCGAGTGGGAGGGGACAGGCAGATCACAGCACCGACATGGCAATTAACTACAGCGATCGAAGAGCCGGTATTTGACTCGATCTAACCGAGGTACTAAAAAAAACAACTAAATCTAGCATACTTCAGGCACATACGGGTTTTAAAAACAATCAACAGTAAGAAGATCTACCTGCCAGATCAGTAAAGGTGAAACAATCCTGCATCGAGTGGATACCAAACCTTCCAGATTATACTCCTATTCTAACTCTAGTGCCACGAACATACGCCGAAGTGGAGTTTAAGAGACACGAAGCAGAACAAATTCGTATGCGATGCTCTAAAAATCGAAGTAAACGCCTGCCTGACAAACGCGATAAAATCGCAGAAACTAGGGTTTCTACAGACGGCCACTGACCAAAGCAACTGAATCCAAACAGTGCACGTATCGAATCGCCGAAACGGCTCTTAACTGTTACTATCACCACATCGGAGAAAGTAACTTTCTCCACAACTAGAATTCTAAAAAAAAATAAAAATCAATTGCTCTAATGGCACTCGAATGGATCGAAGCCGCCGATCGACCACGCCCGATCAATCCGATCCCCGCTCGCCGACCAAAAAGGACGAACCAGAACGAAACCAGACAGAGAGACCACCGCGGCGGCAGCCAGCGGCACGAGGCGTACGTACCCGGCGCGCTCTCGATCTCCTTCGCCGCGCCGCCGAGGTCGGCGAGTGAGTCCCCCTCCGCGCCTACGGCCACCAGCGCCAGCGCCACAAGGGCCGCCGCCGCAGCGGCGGCGCGGTGGCCACACATCGCGGCACGCACGCACACCGGCTCACGGCGCGCGGGCTCCGCATGTAGCAGGCGTTCCGTTCCCGCGGGAACGCGCGCGCGCTCGTGCCGAGGGGTGGGGGCACCGGAGAGGAGGCGGCCGCCGCTAGCAAGTGGCAGTGGTGGGTCTCGTGTGTGCGGCGCGCCTCTAGTCAGGCCGTCTTGTACTGCCGGGGGTGCTGATGCTACCGCGAGTCCGCGACGCGGGTGAAAGTGAAACCTGGTGTGCGCTTCGCTGGGTCCTCCTAGCGGCGTGACAGAACCCGACGTGGCTCGCTTTTCGTCATGCCGCGTCGCCGCGTGCTCCGCGGTACGAACGCGTGTGGTGGTCCCACTCTATGACATTTAGGATCTCGGTCCCATATGTCAGTGAATGTTAAACTTTGGTGTGCGTGAGGCGAGTACGCGTAGGGAAGGAAACCAACGCGCGAAACTGGGAGGAGGCGGTTGATGGGATTGTGGGACCGGGTTGGACCTTGCCGGATCTCTGGTGGTGCGGTGGGGACTGATTCTTTCGTTAACAATAATGCCCCTCATCGTTTCCGTACTTACGTACTACAGTAAGTGTAACTCGTGTAATTCAGGCTATGTGCTGAGGGCAGCTCGGGGATATTGTCTATTTTTACGGTGACTGTGGAGTGGTGGGACCGGAACGTGGAACAGACGTCCCTGTCGCGCCCGGGAGGCGGGTAACGGAAGTGGAGGGTGACAGTGCTAGGCAATGAGCCTCGCTTTCCGGTCTCACTTTCTTCTGAAGTTGATGCCACCTCGCCTCCCTTTTTGCCGCCCAAGTCAAGAAAGTTGGCCGCGTGACGGCCGTTAATCAGTTTAACAATCTTCAGCAAGACACGCAATCTCCTGCACTGGAGTAAGCAGTAGTGGCATTCGGTAGTCAACAGACTTTTCCTAGATCTGCTTGGTGTGCAAGCCACCACCGAAGCATCCCCCGTCCATCCCTCGCTCCGTGTTCACGGAAGGAAAAAAAAAAATAGCCATCGGCATGGGGGGCGTTGCTGGGCGACCTGCCTCCATGATGGGGCAAAGCTCCTCCCTCATCCACGACGACGAGGCCGACCGTGATCCGGGCCACGGCGCGAATGAGGAGAGGAGTACGGCACCGATGCCATTTGCCCTGTCAAGTGCGTCGAGTTCTTCCCGAGCGCCATGTGTCCTGTGCATGATAATGCTGTCAAGATCGTGTACCTTGAGTAACTGACGACCCGTATTCGTACATATGAACCAAGACCTCAAAGAGTTTGGGGGTCGAAAGACGACGCACGAACGCGCGGTCTGACTCGAGGCGACGGTACAAAAAAAGTTTTAGCCGCGCTAAGACGCACAGCGACGTCGACCTCCGAGAGCCGACCCTTAGGGACCGACCTCTAGGGGTAGGTACGGCGTTATGACATATTTACTCTGGTGACCAACCGCCAGCCGCCCTGACGGGACGGGATGAGTTTCACCACGATGACAGACAGACCGAGGCAGTCAACGGACAAGACCCGACGGCACTGTGGCTGACACTACAGTGCCGAACAGGCGCTACAGTACCCGCCGCTGCGTGCGATGCGATGGGCCACGGCCACGCATGGGCGTAACGAATGATGACGACGCCAGTAGAGAACCCACCTGTCAGCGAGGCAGTAGAACCGCGTAGGGCCCACCATTTTATAACTCCAGACCGCCCTATATAAAAAGGGGGTCTGGGAAGCGATAGAACAAAGAGAACAATGAACACAGAGAAAAGCCCAGAGCTCTTGCGTGTATCCGTTCACACGCAAGCAACCCCACGAATACGTGCATCGAGCACCCACGATCTAGGCACCGGACCCTCTCCCGAAGAGAAGATCCGACCCTTATGCTCTCTCATCGAGATAAACCACCCCTTAGACGTAGGTTATTACATCGTTCGAGGTGACCCAAACCAGGTAAAAAATTTTTTGAGTCTTCTGTAGACTAAGTCACATCAAATACGAAGACACACCAACTTCACGATCGTATTTTATACTGTGCTGGTAGTCAGAACACCCACAAATACCCTCACTCATGGGTGAGAACCGAGAAGCACGTAGTGACGTAGATGGTTCCGGTGCGTGCGCCAAGGGGTGCGGGTGGGGGACTGGAGCTAAGCACGATGGTGAAGATCTCGGAATAATTGAGCGAATGAATTCGACCCGTGCACATAAACACCGTGGGCTGTGGGCCGTGAAAGATTTACAAGCATTTGCCCACCCCCCGAGATCTTATAAGAATGGACTTGGAAGCACGGTCGAAACTGCCAAAAAGGAAAGAAGGCGCGCATACTCGAGGGGTAGAATGGGCCTCCAGAAGCTGTAAAGCGGGCCTGCTGTATATTCCGCCATTCCTTTGATGTTTGACCCGAGACATTATGGGCTTCTTTGTCACGAGACGTGGCCCAGGAGATTTTCCCAGGCCTCCACCGAAAGGAAACATAACGGACTTGGAAGTCACTAGTGCAAGGCAACTAGCATGCCTGATCAACGGAATGAGCCGAAGATCCATTGGGCCTTTACTTCGATGGCTTCAACGGCTACAGGCTTCAGAGTCGATCAAATCGTCGCGTAGGACTATTCAACGGCTGCTCAAACAAATGAAGACGCAGCCAACGAGTTGCAGGGCTCCATGTAGTTGTCTACAGTACAGTAAAAAAAAAAAACTGTGAGGAGGCTGGACAAAGGCGGCATGGAGGCTGTCTCAACCCGATAAGCTTCATTAGCGTGCCGGGCCGTGCACGGCACTCTCGACGATCACATCGTCTTCCGATAGGCGATGGGTGCTCTTTATCCATTGACACGACGCCGAGTCGCCCTCTTCGTTTAGCGACATCTCCTCGCCGATGCGGCCGAGCAGGCCCGTGAGCGATTTAGCCGTGGCAGGCAGCTCCCCGTCTGCCTAATCATCTCCCTCTAGTGGAAGTAGTACGCCGCATGGGCGTCACGGGCGACGGAGGACGGGAGGAGTGCAAACAGAACCCTAGCACGGGCGCGCAGGTCACCTCGCGCTCCGGATCGAGGACGCATCTCATCTCGCAGCGGGATGCGGCAGTCGGATGGCCCCACAACCTCGATGACTTGACCGGTCAAGATCCGTGTCCCAGATCCAGCGCTCCTCAGATCTGCGCCATCATTTAACTCGGCCCGTGCTCTGCCCGCCTGCCTGCGGCCTCGGGAGAGAGCGACGTCTCGTGCAGGCAGCGCAGGCCTCGAGAGCCGCGCGCCACGACCGGCTGCCGGGCTGTGGTCACATACACCGGTGCCCGCCTTCCCTTTTTTTTTCCTTCGATGCGAGGCGAGCTCGCGTCCCTCGTGCTTGGCTTCGAGGGCTCCTGCCACGGCGAACAGCTAGATGGCTGGGGATCTCGCTTCTCCCGAAGCCACCGGCACCGGCACCGGGCGAGATGGCGTCCTGCGCGGCAAATCACCGGGCCTGCGAAAAGAGCGCACAGGTTTCACACCAGAAATGGTTTGCTGTCCTCTTTGGAATAGAGAAAAAAAAATCTTTTCTCTTTTTTTAAATATGAAATTGAATTGATTTATATAAGAATTCACTATGGTTCCTGCTCTATATTTTTTACTTTCAAACTGACCTGAAACCAGTGAAATTTTATCAGTTATTAAAAAAGATCCAGCACTTCATCGACCATAAATATAACGATTTCCATATTTGTTTAATAATTTAAATTATCGATAGGAATATATTATAATATTTAGTCAAACAGAAATAGTTTTTAAATTAATTAGTCATTAAAGTTAACTCTTGCTATTTAAAATAACTAAACTATTAATATATTATTTTGAAAATTAAAAAAGGCTGTAACTAAATCTTACTGTAAAAAAAATATGTTGCTCAGGTGTCTACATCTATGTCAAACAAGTCTTTACGGGTACGACGTGAGTGATGGTGCCATTTGACAACCGCGTTTGTGGAGTGTTTAGAATAAAGAGGCATACTTTTCTGCTACTGCTATGTTCCACCGCTATGCAAGACGCTAGATGTACAAACTGGACAGAAATTCATCTTTACGGACAAGGGAGGAGCCATCGCCAAGCAAAATGGGATGAAGAATTGGTTCCGTTCGCATCACCTTGACGACGCCGCTTCTTTTGACACGACGACATGTTTTGGGCAATCTTCTGGTTTCTGAATTTGATAAAACAAATAATCAAACAATGTTACTCAATCCCAAAATAAATATATCGTTGGGTCTAACTACTAATTTTTACAGATTACAATAAATTTAAATATATAAGGCTTAAATTTAATTTACTATAAATATGCTTTTATACTAATAAAATTTATTAAATTTATATAAATCTTTATTCGTTTGAGAGGTATATGTTCCACGGAGAACTAAGAATTCCACGTGCCGACAAGAAAAAAAAATGCGCCGAGCCGGAATCTATTCTCTACCAAAAGTATTCCGGTCGACGATTGCTCTCGAGCTGGGACGCTTTTTTCTGTTTCCTCTGAACCGTGGCGGCATTTATTTTCTTCTTCCGCTTTCCCTCATAGGACTTTTTTGTGCGGTTTACGTAACGTAGGAGTAGAAAACAAATCGATCGTGGTGTCGAGCGATCCACGCGATCCGTTTGATGAGACACCTGAAGCTCGGAGCTTTTTATCCTTGTCGTTTCTCCGTGCCTTCCACTATTGACCGTGGTGGAGACATAACTAATTAAGTACTCTTTTAATTTAAAATTATAAGTCGTGATAGTCTATTTTAATTTTTAATTACAAATTGTTATTGTTTCCGATACATCCTTCTTTTATGATACTAATTCCTCTGTCTCCCTCCTTTTTATACACATCTCACAATTTTCAATCTTCTTAATTCTTGTGATCAAATCTAAAATGAATTACACTTGAAGCACATGACTAATTTACCTGAGTGAATCCTTTAATATGTTGAAAATGGCCAGCAAAATAAAACCAACGGAAGAGCGTAAATAAAATTTAGAATGTTAAAATCTCTTGTTATTTACTCGATTAACACACACTCAATATTTCCACAACTTGTTGATATTTTCTTAAGACTTATATGGTATACTATTTCACTCTTTTTGCATCAGTAAAATATAGTGCAATTCTTGGTGAAGAAAAACAATACTCCCCTGTTGTGGCTAGCTAATTCATTTGAACTACCCTACGGAGGGAACACAAAGCTAAAGTACATACGATAGGATACATGAAGTTCAAAACGCTCTGAGTAGTTTATGTGTTGATGCTTGGCGTTGACATTAGGCAATATAGCTTGCTTAATTATTAAGGCAGTGTCCGCAAAAAGAGCAGGCATTCTCCACTATAATACGATACGATGCGCCTAATCCTGGCAATGACACTCGTCGCTGGACAAGGACGTCGCAGCTAGCCAAAACGTCATTGATTCTCATCTAATCGCAGCGGTTATCATCAACTTACACCCTTCGCTTTTAGTATTTCGAATGTCCATACTTTATGAATGGAAAAGGTGCTAAACGATCCAAATGGCCCTCATAATCACGAATTTGGCTTCTCTTCTCTCGTCCACTTTTCCATGTATCCTCCAACAAATATGATGAATTTTTATTGGAACTTGATTTTGTATGAGCCAAATATAACACGGAACAAAAAAGAGGCAATTGCAAAACATGTTTTGTTTTGAACTTTAATTTTAAAAAAGTTTTTTTTAGTTTGTGCAAAATCGGTCCTGTTTTGAAATCTGAAGCACAATATTGATCCTATTCTGTTACGTGGTATTAACGATGTTAAATATTATATGGCAAGACATATGTAACCTTGCAAAATTAATCTTATATTCTACTTTTGTTTTGGTTTTGCAAAATTGGTCGTGTTTTGAATAGTTTGCATATGAAATCTAAAATTTATATTTTTAACAAATTAAGATGATTTGTTAGCCAACTTAAATATTTTTAAATATGCAATAAATTATGTAAAATATTTTCTTAATGCAGATTCAAGAGGAAGTAAAGATAAAGGAGGTCAATTATGCCTTTTTCTTATTTTTTATTTCTCTCTATTCTAAAAATCAGTCATCACTAACTAACGGTGTTAAAAAGAGGACTTAACAAAAGCATCATGTTAAAAAAATAGGATAGATTTTGTAAAGTCTAAAAAAATTATTTTCTGAATTAAAGTGTAAAACAAAAAACCTTTTTTTGCAATTGTCCCAACGAAGAAATACAATAAGAATTTACAACATCCGCGGTGGGATTATACGCGGAAAAAGACTGCCGTAGGAGAGAAGCCGCGTCCCATAACCACGTCGCCGTGCCATTCTGTACTTTCCCCAGCAATAGAAAATTTCATTCGTATGTTGGGTATGTTTGGCAGAACTTTTTTTATCAGCTTCTGCTTATAATTTATATAAACTATTTTTTAATACTATAGATATAATATATATTTGTTTATACAATTTGTTTATATATTATAAAAACATTAAAAATATTATTTATATAAACTATTTTTATTCAAATCTGACAAACCGAAGCTTTTTCCGATTTACACATTATAGCTATAATGTGTTACAGTGTATAAGTCGGAGCCCGGGTAAACCACGCCCCCTCAATAAACAAGCAGCGTTTCTGCTGCGGATAAGATCAACTAGCAAACGGCTGAAAACCGCGAGAGATAACAAATTGAGTAGTAGTAATTTTCTATGCTTAAACTCCAAATAGGAGCCGGAATTACAGTAGCCTGTTGCAGACGAAGAAAATCTTCCCAGGCTCTAAAATAAAAACACTACGAAATTTATATAAGCCTGTGTAAAATACGCAGTGTATCTGTTGTGATTCGTCTGTAATTTCCGAAATATCCCCTTCATTAAGGCTGCCTCCAAACGAGCCTACACACGTAACGGACCAGCAGGCAGGCCAGGAATCACAAATCAACCGGCATCACTCCTCCAGACCATTCCAGGATCTAGGAGTACCACATAAAACCATCATTAATTAATTCAGGAAAAGTTACAGAAGGAAACTGAGCAGTCCCTGCCAATTGAAATGGAAACCTCAGCATAAAAGAAAAAACGGGCGAGAATTATGGCGTCGTAGAAATGGCATGCAATAAACACATTCCTAATCTCCGGGCCCTCTCTCACCCTCACCTTCACCCCTCTATAAAAGCGGGACCTTCCCTTCTCATCCATCATCCACCCATCAGCAGCGACAGCGAATAGTTTTTCCTGGCAGATCCCGTTCCATGTCTGCCTCCTTGTCTTCTGTTTACTGGGCTTGGTATCTCTATTTGGCTGTTAGGTTTTCTTATGCCTAACCTGTGATCTGTGTCCTCAGAGCAGATCTCATGCTATTTTTTTTAAGTTCTTCCTCTTTGTGCGTAGTTCTTGACCAGCAAGCACTGGCTACTAGGATTTGAAGCGGAGCTCCTATCATTCCAATGAAAGGTCTCTTCGAAGGGCTGTACAGCTGCTCGTTCATGGTTCCCACTATCCTATCTCATCGTCATCATGAGAGAGAGAGAGAGAGAGAGCTTGTGTGTGAGCGAAGGAGAGGGGTGAAGTGTTTTTGGTTGAGATAGGCCTGTGGTTTGCATGACCGAGGAGCTGTATCGCCCCCTTGGCTGACCGCTCTTTGGATTGAAGGGAGCTCTGCGTCTTGATCCAATATAAGTTCATGCTTGCATACTGCCTGCTAGCTGCAGGCTTGCTGTTTGTCATCTATCTCTTTGACTTTGTTTCCGTTTGTGATGTGTAGATCTAGAGCAAACATTCTACTGGTGTGTTAAAAGGATTCTGCAAAACTTTTTTTTTTCTATTGGCTGATGATGCTTCCTACAGTTGCTTTGGCAAATCGAGCTTAATAACTGTTCTTTTGGTTTCTAATACTTTTCCGTATTTCAGGGAGGAGGGGGAGTACTTGGCATCTTTCGTTGGTGGGATGTTACGTCGCTGTTCTTTATTCGTTCCCCTTTGTGACTGGCGTGTTCATTTGTAGTACTACTAGCTCTTAGATCCCTCTGACCCATTCATCTCCTCACCCCACTTCGAGTCATCCGTTTCCATTTGGCATGCTCAGCGTGATAGATTCGCATCAGATTCGTCTGCGCCGGCGAGGGTCCAGCTGAGCTCATGCGCCTTGCTTCCCGGTGGCAAAAAAAATGTCTTTATGGATGGATAATAATCTGCTTTATTCTTCAATAATTAAACTGCTTTTTTGTGTCTTTGTTCTGCACTTGTGCTCCAGGCATTTTCCCCCAGAGTTCCCCAGTCGTTGAAGCCAGGTGCGGTCAACGTTCTGCTGCAAGAATCAGTTGTGCTCACTGCTCGTGAATCCGACAGTGTAATCGACGTTCAAGCTCTCTACTATCATTACTAGTGATGATGATGATTTGATACTGTAATGTTCAGCTTAAGATGATATACAGTTTAGATCTGTTGTTTGTTTCCTCCTGCTGTTCGGATCCAATGAGCGGTCTTTGAATGTGGCAGTTTCGTCCGATGCACTCGGAGTTGGAAAATAAGCTGTACTGCTGCTTCATATTGTCCTAACGAGGGTATTAAAAAGTTTGGATCTTTGGATGGAAACTTTGCACAGGCCACACATGCATGCTTCTCTGTCGGTTCTCGTTAGAGGTCGCAGCGCCAAGTTTGAGTCCGTAGTTTTAGCGAGAAGATCGCTGGCAGCTGGTACTCGACTAGTTGCTCGCGTAAGCTATCAGTCGTCTCCGCGGAGTTCATGCGGCGCCTTGCTCCCCGCCTCCCCCGGCATGTGACCGCCGCGGCACGGGCTGCGACCCAGCGGAGGGCAACTAATCTTAATATATTAAAACGTGTGCACAGTTGTGCCTAGATGCTTCAGGAATCACAAATTTACAATTAGATAATCACAATTTTACAATTAGGTCCATCGATCAAGCAACTCCGTCCTCCTCTTTCCCGCGATGCGGCCAGGGGAACCCAGCCCTCCCTGCCACCTCTCCCCCATGGCCGCCACCCTCCTCACCGTCCCTGACGTGATGAGCGCCAGCCCATCGATGCCAACTTCGACTGCTCCAAGACAAGGTTCTTGCTGCAGGCCATGGGCTCCCCCCCCCCCCTCCCCTCGCGACGACGAACCTGCCGCCAGCCCGTGGCGGCGACGAGGAGACCCCCGCTAGCGCGCTGCCGGCCGCGCCCGCCCCCTGGCTATATCCTGCGCGGACTAAAGCAACCGGCCCCTGGCTTTTCTGCGCGGACTGAAGCAACGCGGTAGCATCCGTAGCCTCTCCTCTTTGCCGATCTACCCTTGAGGTATTGTGTACTCTCCCTACTGCTCCCTCGACTTGCAGCGTGTTGCCAGGATTTAGGGAGCTTTACAGTTTTAGCTATCAAGTTCTTTTTTCCTATCAAAATCTAGAAGGATGATTTGAGAGCTGCAAGTTTAACAGTGGGCATTTGCAAATCTATTTCTTCCAATTGACTTGAACAAAGAGTTTAACATATGCATACTAAAAGCTATTTATAACTTTGCTTTCTCCTGCTCATTTGTGTAAGTAGGAAGTACAAGTGTCTTCAATTGTTCATTTAACTAATTGTCTGCATTTCTGTTCAGTTGAGAGGTTTTTGAATTTACATATTGACAAACAAAAAAAGAAGTATTGAACCCACCCGGTAATTTGAGTTCTGTTCATGATTTGATTTAGATTGTATGTTTGTATCCCCTGGCTAGTTTGGGCACTTCAGATTTTTATGCTGGCTTAATTGGCTCCAGTCTTATCGTCTATCTATATAATAATCAAGGTAAGGGAAAAAAAGAAATAGATATTATATGCCACATCACAACTTCAGATTTTTATACCGACTCTTTCCTTTCCTGCAGGATAACATTGCATTGATTGCGGTTTTAGAAGCAAAATTTGGTAACCATAGGGCTAAAAATCCTGGTAAAAGACAGCTCCTTTGTGTGGTACGTGAATACACTCCTTTTTCTTTACTGTGTATAAAAAATCAGTTGTGCTCCTTGTCTCTTTTGAATCAGTCAGATGATCAAAATTTACTAAGGTTATATTTTAGACGATTGATATGTGAATGGCAATGTTTTTACCATTTTGCTAAAGACTTCGAAGCAACTTTCCTACAAATTATTTATCATTTGTTTTTCTTTTTTTATTGATGGAGTCTGTTCTCATTCTTGTCTGAATTGTTTTAACATGGAGGCGAATACACATATAAATGTCCACCAAGATCTGAAAGATGTTAAATTATGGGAGGTCTGTATCATGGTGTTCTATGTACTTGTAGTTCATCTTCTATGGTCCAATTGGATGTATTTATGATTTTTACAGGTTCATACGCTCCTAAAAGGATTGGAAAAATAGCTGTTAGTGCAGACATTCCGATGTTGGTCTGTGGAGATTTTAATTCAATCCCTGGGAGGTGTGTGTCAATATTACATCGGAGCAATATTTGCATTCAAATACACTCTAAATGATCGGTCAGCTATGAACTTTTGAAGTACTCAATTAGTCAATTGTACCTTTCAGCACTCCACATGGACGTCTTGCAGTGGGCAAAGTCGATCAGATGCATCCTGATCTGGCCATAGACCCCCTTGGAATTTTACGCCCTTTGAGCAAGTTGAATCACCAGCTTCCACTGTTACAGTTAATCTGCCATAGTTTTGCATATATTACTTATCCTCTTTGGCCTGGTCAGCCTCTGACCAGAGGTGCTGCCTATTCATAGGTTAGTGCGTATTCTTCATTTGCAAGAATGGCAGGTGTTGGTTATATTTTGATCACCAGCGAAGAAGGATGGACCCATCAACAAATGAACCGATCTTCACAAACTGTACAAAAGATTTTACTGTGACTGTCGAGTACATATTTTACACAGGTTTGCGCATATTCCTCTCTTCATCTGCAGGCCTCAATTGTTATGGGATAAGATTACAAGCTGCTACTGTGAACTCTTTGACAATGCTCATGTTTGGTTACTTATTGGAGCTTCTGGACGAGGAAAGCTTAAGAAAAGATACAGCTCTTCCATCACCTCAATGGTTGTCAGATCACATAGCACTCTTAGCTGAGTTCCGGTGCAAGCCTAGAATCAGACAGTGATATAACAGGTATGTTGCGGGGAGATCCGTTAGGTTTCATCCTCGTTTTGTATTTCTGATTTATTGAACAGGTCAATCCTTCGGTAGCATTTTTTTTTTGGTCATAATAATCAATTTGTGAATACAATCCATTTTGTATATTTAGAAGGTCACAGTTCCTTGTATTATTATTGACAGACAAATTGAGAAACATACCAATATGCCAATTATATTCGAAGAAAAATTTTCTGCGGGTCTCATTGCTGGGGTTATCTCTGCTTACTTAAAATTTCAAGGACCACCTCATACGGGAGGAAGGTGGCTTCTATATTTCAATTCTTTATATATTTCTTCATTGCAATCTCATCTCTTTTTTTTATGCTCCTACTTTATCAGTCCTTTATTTTCTGAAAGACTTGTAATAAAAATTTGGTACTTTTTCAGCTCATTATTTCTTACGTATGTTCCTACTCCCTTCCTTCTTAAATTATGTCGCTATTCACTTTTAACATCAACTTTGACTATTTATCACATTTCAAAAAATAATTCATATTAAAAAATAAATTATAATTACAATAATTTTAATGATAAAAGTACATTTTCACAAACTATACACTATTTTTTAAACTTTTTTGAATAAGATGAATACTCAAAATTAATGTTAAAACTAAATGATAATATTAATTTAACAACGGAGAGTACACGGGTCTTACCTTATATTACACATAAGCATAGCGCGCAATGCGGCGCTCCTTTTTCTAGTTGGGTCTCTATTGTGGGCACTGGGCTGAATAAGTGAGAGTTGCCAGGTGGGCTAGAAGGTCCATTATCTTACGGGCTGTTTCTAGCTAATCGGATGCATTCTTAGCTTGGGCCAACTCTCTCTCTCTCTCTCTCTCTTTCACACACACACACACAAAAACATCCTGCCCTGCTATCATGAAGCCTACGTGGTTCTGGGACTTCTATTGAAAGAGACGCCGTAACTTGTCATCTGCTATTAAAAAATTATGATAAATATTGCAGGTTTTAATATAATTTGATTTATCATTAAGGTATTTGAAGTATTACTTGTATAGACTATTTTTTGGATAAGGTGAATTATAAAATAACTTTTTAAAGTTAAAGTAGAGTTTTTTCGTGTCATGTTTCATTGTCGTTTCAGACAAGAAATATGATCTAAATTCAACTATATTTTGCTGCCTGAAATGGCAGCAAAACGAGGGAGTATATGGGCTTTATCTTTACTACACACAGATGTCACAACCTATATAAATCGAAGTTTCGCACAATTTAGGATGGAGCCTGATTTCAAAGAAGGTTCCTAGGCCTTGTCGATTAGTAGTAGTAGTGACTACTACTGACTAACAAAGTAATCGCAAATATTGCAGGTGCTCGTGGTCCCCTGATTTTGAATTTCTACTTTTATTTTTTGAAAATACTCAGCTGCCACTATCTAGGACCTTTAAAACCCGTGTGGAAATGGTCATCTCCGGTGATGTCTTCATGGAGGGTTAAGCGCCCAACCAGAAACAGATTTCATAATAATTCAGACAGCGTTGCAGAGATGATGCCATCTGTGACTTGTCATGACAGGGTTTAAAAAACTGCGATAAACCGCTCGAAACTGCTGCGGTTCGGTTTAGTAAACCGATTGATTTTCGCTCAAAAACCGTTACTAGCACTTTAGCAAAAAGAGTAAACCGCTCGATTTTAACGGTTAACCATCCAATAAAAAACTGATTGATTAAACAATTTTTTACGGTTTTAAAAACCGACACTGTAGCGGTTTTTTAATCCTGGTCATGACTCGAGCAAACCACTTGCAGAGCGCAGGTGTTAAAATTTTTTTTAAAAGAATTTCTACAACAATTCAGGCAGGCTGCAGCCCGGCTACAACTCTACAGCACTCGCTGTACAGTACTCCAGAGGGACGACGGCTCAGATGCCCCGACTAAAAAACGGGTTCTGCTCGATCACGGAACGTGGGGCACCGACGGCAGAACGGACTCCGCTACCTGCGCCAGATGGTGGAGCGCCGCGACGGCGGACACCGGGACGCTGCCGAGCACGACCGCGGCGACGGCGATGGCGACGCTAGGCCTGGTGCTCATGATCATGAGCTGCAGCGCGCCGACGAGGCCGGACACGTCGGAGACGTACGCCGGGTAGTATCGCTTCTCCCAGGCCGCCCACTCGGCCGGCGCCTCGTAGTTGGTCTCGGCCATCCGCGCCTCGCGGATCCGCCGCCGCAGCACGGACATACCCTCGTCCACCAGCGCGCCGCCGTACTGCTCCCGCCCGCCGCTTGTGTTCCGTCGCAGGGCCGCGCAGCGCGCCGGCGACCTCTTCCTCATCGGCAGCGCGGGGCCGTGGCACCAGCCCTGCCGGAGCGCCGGGGCCGTCGTCGGAACGGAGAGGGAAGAAGAAGCCGCCATGGAATCGGATCAAAGAAACAAACTTTTTATCTCAAGCAGGAAGAGGACGCATCAACAACAGGGAGATCAAGGCGATGGAGAGAACAAGATCGAAGCTGATGAGGATTCGAGCGCAGATAGGTTCGCATATATAGGCCCTTGGCGGCATCGCGCGTCTACGGTGGACGAGGCATTGCCGCGTTGTTTAAGAGGGAAACCGCGTGATTAGTCCTCACCCCATCCAACAGGAGGCTGACGCGTATACAGCTGACTGCCAGTGTCTCCACTTTGGACGGTGATTTGGAAATATAGTTTATTCGCACCGGTATGATCCAGAGAATCATGATCAGGAACAGAAAAACGGCGCCCCCCTAATCCGTCATAATTGTGCTGAGTTGAACTACGGAGTATTAATAAAAAACTTTTTGGGCGGCTGATCAGATATTGCCTTGCCCATAACGTCGGGAAGGAAGGTCTCATGGCCGGATGCTTCGGGGACGATGAAGCTTCCTTCTGACAAAGAAGAAATGGCATTGCTTCAACCAGAAAACGAAGATTAGATGGATGTTAATCATAGACCGAACGCTCGTGCAGATCTCTCATGGAAATCGGTTGGCGCGTGGTCAAGAAGATACTAATGTATGTTTAACAAAAAACTGCAAATACCTGCTTCACTAGTTCCATGATCTGTGTTTCGCATGTTTTAATGCAATTGCAAGGTAGAGGATCTACTAAAGGGCTCTTTGTTTGAGCTGGAGCTTTTGAGCTTTAAAAACTGGCTGATGACTAGTTAAAAAGCTGACTGATAAAGTTGTGACTGTTGGCTTTTACAGTATATACTTAGCTTCTCTGCACACCAAAAGCCAGAAAAGCAGCTCTAGATGAGCTTTTTAACTTTTAATTCATTTCCTCAGAAGCTAGCTTTTCAGTATTTCAAAAGACAGCTTTTCATAACCTTGTTTGTTTCAGCTTTTCAGCTGAAAAAAGCAGCCTTGAAAAGCTAAAACAAACAGGCGTAACTCATGCTTTAAAAAGCAGCAGAGCTTCTTCATGGTCATGAGAACATGCAAGGCGTGTATGGGCTGCTAAAAAAATTTAGAATTTTTCTCATATATTTTAACTGTAAGTCACAAACATTTGTTGGATCCAGATCTCAACTATCCAGATCACAAACATACTCTAACCAACCGGCGGTTCTAAGTATCAACTCAATTGGAGCAATGTAGTAACATGACTTCAAATATGAGTTACTCAAATAGGTAGTCATATATATTCTCCAGTCATTTCTGGGTAACAGTTAAGAATTGTGAGGAAACTAATACGAAGTACTGAAATAACTATCTATCCATCGCCAGAAGAAAAGCTCTTACTACGGCAAATTTTATTGGTCACTTCAACAAGAGGAATCGGTCGACATTCCAATATACAGCCATAGAATAAAACTAAGAAGGAATAGGTCCGCAGATCCTAATTGCATAAGTAATTGCAGTAGTTAAGACAAAGATTATGTGGATTGGGCTGCAATGGAAAATGTTAATGCGAAGTTGCCCTACCTTTATTCCGGTAGTATTGCCAATGAAACTTCTACTCGATCTGTTTATGATCTTCCTCTGTTGGGGGCATGAGCGGCTGATACTTCGGCCTGTTTTTCTTCAGAAGAAGGTAGGTTGACCAATACCAGAACATCAGAATCCTACCCTGTGCAATCAGTGTGTCCGCAATTTTAACGCCACCTAATGAAAACCTTTCCAGAGCCTGCCACAAAAAAGTAATGCATCAGAACCAGAATACTTCCTTCAAACGGGATTATAAAATGTCCATGCAAACCCCTTTCCCAATTGTTTGAAAAACTCCTTAATTTTGTTTGTGATTTTTGTATAAAAACAAATTATAAAATATTCAAGCGTGTTATGGTTTACAAATACAAAAAGTTATTTAAGCTATGAATATTGTATGATATGGCATTTTCTTTATGGAAGAATAAGAATGTCTAGCCAGGTTAGTTAATTGTTCCCATGCATTTGATCAAATTCATTCCGTTATGGCAAAATTGTGATTCTAGAGAATAAACAATTACCTGTTCACCAGTTTGAATGTCATAGGAATGCTGATGCTCAAACTGCAGACCCTTGAACTCATTAATGCAAAGCCCTTGAAAGGCCCTGAAAGCCAACAAAAAAACAGCATCCGACTGTTAACTACATCCTCCCTCTGTTCACAGTTATAAGTCATTCTAGCATTCGAATTTTGTTCCCAAATATATGTCATTCTCACTTTCCAATACACCTTTCTCTCTTTCCAACGCACTTTCTCTCTTCCCAATAAATCTCTATCTCTATCTCTTTCCTCTTTGTTTTCTGCGCATACTTTTTTACTTTTTCTTAATTCCCGTGCCCAGAGTTAGAATGACTTATATTTGTGAACGGAGGGAGTACGTTATATTAGGAGCCAGCAATATATTACAAGCAATTACCATCTAATGAGAGAGATTCTTGGGATCCAGCGAAAAATGACAGGGGTATTGTCAGGGTTAACATAGTATCCTCCAAAAACAATAAAAACCGTCATAAGGGATGGTCCAAGAGCCATTGCAGCTTCAGTTGTAGGAGCCATTGCTCCAACCGTGAGGCCCATGGCTGATGCGGCAAATGATTCAACAGTCACAATACTACAGAATTTGGCAAATCTGCACACAGTATTGTTACATATTTCATAAGCAAAATTGTGAAAAGGAATATAACATGAGTCATAAAGCATAGTTAAAATCAGATTCAGAATTATAGTGACCTGGAAAATGTAGGATGAAGTTTAGCCATTGGATAGAGAATTGATCCAAATATCAGTGGAAACGCCGCTCCAATGGGGATCTCAGCCAACAACTTGGATGAAAGATATGGCCCAAGTGCATATGAACCTTTTGCACGTTCTCTGTCAACTATAGCCCGCTCTTTAGGGAAAACTCCTACAGTCTTAGTCAGTGCAGCCATTGCTGTGTTTATGGCAGCCACCTTAACTCAAATAGAAAAGGAGACAAATTAGATTCAGGAAATGTTCAGATGAATGTTTAGAGAAGTCATTCTTGACGATGCTGGTAAAACAATAACATGAAAATCCAAATGCTAGGAGGAAATGGGTATACTTTATGTATCCAGAATTCAGTTCACTAACTAGCAATTCAAACGAAGGATAAAAAATCCAAAACATTCTACCTGAAGCAGTCCCATCCTGTCTTGTATGGATGTCTGTGATTTCCCCATACGCCAAAACACTGATCCAAATATAATTGCTGAAGCCACAGACATCCGTGCTCTCACTTTATTTGTTGGGCCGTCACGAAAAGCCTGAACATAGAAGTTCCTAACAATTAAAAAAGAACTCGACCAACCTAGGAGGAATTAGGCAGCATTATAGCAAGAAGCAAATAGGCGCCCAAATTTGCATCAAAGAGGATTTGAATCTGGGTGGTCAGGGTTTACCCCATACCCTTAACCAAGTGAGATAGGCTTAATTCCTAGTTTCTAACAATTAGAAGCACTAAAAAGGGCATGTAGCTCCCACTTGCATAGGTCTGGCACCGTTGGGTTTTTGTACACAGCCTTCCTATGCATTTCTGCACACTAGAGGCTGTTTCCAGGATTTGAACCCATGACCTCATGGTCCCAAGAGACCAATTTTAACGCTACACCAGAACCACCCTTTAATTATTAGAAGTGTTAAATCTCAAAAATAGAGAAATATCCATTCTTCATCTTAATGCAACATGTTTCAAGGCAGCAGTAGAAAAGCTGGGAAATAAAATGAAATGAGAGGAAATATCAATAAGAACCTGCATCCAAGCTCGCTTAAACAGCAAACGAAATTGTCTCCACCATCCACGTCTGTGCTTCTTAGTAGACTTCCGAACAAGTTTGGCAGAGAATTCATATCCTTCTGGTTTTGTAATTGAATCAGTGACTTCAGTGGCTGGAATTTTATGAGCAAACAACTCAATGAGGTTCTCAATCCTCTTCCGCGATGATTGTACAGTTTCAGCTGAGCTATAATCAACTGAAATGAGATCAGCCAGGAACTCGGCAGGGTTCATATGATCTGGACACTGGTACCTGATGACGTCAATGACTCAAAAGTATTAATCCCACTTGCAGCAAGGGCAAAAAAGTGACATGTTAATTATATTTAAAATAACATGTGTCAGGCAAGGAGTGTCTCTGTGCACTGCTCAGAACCGCAGAATCACAACATAAAATTTATTGAGTACAAGCAAGCAATAAATTCATTACATGAAGCAAAGCAAACAAGAGAGCACACATACGAAAATTTGTATATTATTGATAAGTTCACTACAAATGAAAAAACGCTAGATGGGTGAAGAATAACAACCCTAGTGTTGCAAAGTATGATAGAGGTTCTTCTTTTGCAGGCCCCATGTACACGACTTCTCCCTCTGACAGTAGTACAATGTCATCAAATTTGCTATATACAGAACCTCTTGGCTGATGTATGGAACAGATCACAGTGTGTCCATCCTCTGCAAGCTGTCTGAGAGTCTCCATGACCTTCTCTGCTTGGAAGGCATCAAGGCCTGAAAAATAATGACAAACACACATGAGCTTTCCACATTATCAGTCTCAGCATGGTGAACCACAAAAATGAATGTCAGACTGATAGCTAAAACATGATTTAAAAAAGGTGTTAAAGAAGCTATAGTTCTTATGCTAACAGTTATAAATTGACCATGGTTCATTCCAAGATGATCTTGATATTACCATTTTCACATGATTCCATAATTATATATGAGCATCTCCTTGGGTACGTAAGAAGTAAGAATATATTACTGTAGCTTCATGCAGATATTTTCTTCTCTTCATTATGAACTACTTAGTCATAAATAAAAACATTGTTCAACAAGGGAAAGCAAAGGGTAAATAAGGTGAAATACCGGTCGTTGGTTCATCGGCAAAGATGACTGAAGGGCTGGCAATCAATTCACATGCAAGTGAGAGGCGCTTCTTTTCACCCCCACTTATTCCACGAACTTTTGCATCACCAACAATGGAATCAGCACAGTTCACCTGTTAATGTTTGCAACAGAAGACAAAAAACCTGATGGCATATAGAAGAAATTACATATTCTAAAATAGCAAAACAACATCATATGGATAGTACTAGAACAAATAATTCAACAATTTCACAATTAGGCAAAATAAATTTCCCACATTGGCAGCTGTTGAAACTTGAGAGGTGAGGTTCAGATACAACAATTTTCTTAAACATGCAATAGGTCCATTTTTTCTGAGCTCAGGCTCAGTGTCAGTGGTATTCTCATGAGGAAAAAGTGGCAACAAGCCAGTACTATGCCGTTTGCACTTTGCATCAATATGTACTGTAATGTTTTTCTTCAAAACTTCAAAAATTAACCAACATGGCACTTTGCAGCACTTACCAATCCAAGGCGAAACAAAAGATCATTAATATAGCTATCCTTTCTCTCAGAAGCCATGTTGTCGGGAAGCTGTAATTCAGCAGCAAGTGAGAGCGTCTCCCGAACTGTAAGCTGTGAGAAGAACAAGTCTTCCTGCCTCACGTAAGCGATGCTGCACAAGCAAACAGTGATCGGTTCCTTTGCCATGAATAAAAAAGCAGAAACAAAAAAGTCAACTGCATGAATGTAACTTACTTATAACCGCCCTTCGACATGGGCCAGCCGTTAACATACAGATGCCCAGAAAGGTGCAACGAAGGTGATGCCGAGAGCTGCCCTGCTAGCACATTGAGCAGAGTGGTTTTACCGGACCCAGACGGCCCCATGAGTGATAGCAGCCTCCCAGGTTTGGCCTCCCCGGATACATTTGACAGCAGGAACCTTGCCTGGCAATTGAAAATGGCAAACCGTGTCATAAACATGTTTTAGTATGCAATTATCTGTTACAATGGCTTCCAACAATTAGATGATTATGCCACTTGTTCTGCAACACCGAGGGGTCAACGAGTCAACGGTCCCAGTGCCAGTCAGTCATTAGTCCAACACTAGGATCAAAATGCAAAGTGCAAACCGAACAGGGGAGAATGGCAGAATCCAATGCGAAGGTTTCGTGCGCGGCGCCCCAGTGACCGGGGAAATGAAATGAGGGTGCGATCGCGGAGGCGTTAGCTGCTCACCACTTCGCCCCGCCTGTTCTTCAGCGCGCAGGTGATGCGGGCCCACTGGATGGTCACGGGCGACACTCCGCCTCCGCCGCCCGCCTCCTCGTCGCCGTCCTGGTCCTCGGTGTCCTCCGTCTCCGGGAGGAGGGCGGGCCCGGGCCCCGCGATGGCGCGGACGAACAGCGCCGCGGCCAGCGCCGCCAGGAGCTGCCCCAACCCCTTCACCTCCATCCCGTCTAGAAGGTTCCGGATTGCTCGAGAAGATGGCGGAAACTGTGCGCGGTGGCGAGTGCCGTGTGGCAGTGAGAGCCTGAGAGGAAGAGGGGTTTAGCGGCTTTAGCCTCGAGACTCTGCAGGTGTTCGTCCGTTCGTGTGGTGGAGGTGAGTTTGTTGCGGCGTGGGCAAGAAGATGCGGAAGGAAGCTGTTCAAGCAGAGGGGTGGGTGACGTGGGCCTTTTCTTTGTGGTCCAGAAATGTACGCTTCGTCTCGTTGGCCCGTTTGTAGGTGGTGGGCCTTTTCTTTCGTCCTGTTTGCTCCGTGAAAACCCACTGCTGATCTCATCTCAGATCTTCTAAAAGAAGCTTAAAAATGATGAGAAAGAGATACCTTCTGCTCCTACAATTCTGAAGGTGGTTTTGTTGTTTGTGCTTTCTGGTTTTGTTGTTTGTGCATCGGGTGTTGTTATTCTCTACTCATGTAACCGACGTGTGCATGTATGCGGTTTTAAAGGAATGAAAAAGTGGGATGCTCTCCGCTAAACTTAAAAAAAACAATTCTAAAACTAATAAATATTAACTGTTTATAAGCGACACTAGTATATTTATCATGAAACAAACTACCATCTTACATGAAGCGGTTAAATTTCGCAGTTCTATGGATCAGATTTTAGAAGAATCAAAGTCAGGCAACAACTCTTGTAGTACTCAATAGCAGCATGGAAGGATGACGCTTCACTTCCTGCTATTGAAGTGTTCAGCTTTCCTCGTTTTGCACAGAGGGGTTCTCCATGTTCTTGAACTTCAGAACACTTGCTTCTGGAGTGACCATTTTTTTTTTTGTATACCTGAGTTACGAAAACAGGGCCAAGGTGAGGAATTGGGTTTAGTCTTTCCAGATTTTTTTTTTGGTAACTGTCATGGCTTCATGGGCTCACTCCTTGCTACTGTAATTGGAAGCCTGACTAATGGTGGGAAGCGAATAGGCATTGTAATTAGTACTGGGCAGCTGAATGACTACATTTGTTTATACTAGAACAAATGGAATTCGTGGGTGCAAAACTGAGAACAATGAGGAAAGTGATTTTTTTAGATGAGGAAAGTGATTATTGTTGGTCATGATGGATTGTTGGTGTTGTGGCTACTACATGCTTATATGTTCTCTTATTCCTTTTTAAGATTCTTATGGATTGTTTCTGTTGTGGTTAAAACTCAGCTTTCAATGCCAGTATTTTAGTACAGGCTGTGAGCTAGCTCGATATGAGCAATAGCGTAGTGACTAAGGTTTACGAAACCGCAAAAATCGGTTCAGTTTGCATGGTTTTTGGTGAAGTTCGGTCGAGTGAAACCAGTTTTTGTTTAAAAAAATTAAAAAATTGAAGAATTATGAAATTTTGAAAACTGGTAAAACTGGTCAATAAGCCGGTAAATTGGTGGGTTTCAAATTTTGAAAGTTCAAAACTAGTAGATAAACTGGTAAAAGCGGTCAGTAAATTGGAAAAACCGACTATTACTGTAGCATTCGTTCAAATTTTGATGTTTAAATTGGGAGCGATTTTTGATCGATTTTGGAGAACCAAATGGTTTCTAAAAGCTTGCTCCAGGTCCTGCCTCCAACCGCCCTGTTTGGATATGCTTTTTCGACACTCACTTATCTGAGAATCATGTTTTTTTATAAGCCACTGTCTAGAAAATCTGCTATCAGAACATGTTAGGCCTTTGGTAATTCTAAATATTTTTTTTGAATTATTTGTCATAAGTTGTAAATTGATGTTAATACCCCTAAAATTGATGATAGCTTATTTTGATGCTAGAGATGAAGAGAGTTATATATTAACGGTCTATTTTAAGTTGTTAAAACAATTATATAATAATATGGTCAAAGTGCATTTCAAAATCACAAATTTAACAAAATATCATGAATCACAAACTTATTCACCAGAAAATTCAGATTACTTGTACTACCCGAACCAAGTTTTCTAAACCGTCCAGGTGCTAAAAACCGCGGTTTGTTTGTTTTTTGTGCAAAACCGGAAAAAGCGCTACTGTAGACCACGAAAACCGGATAAATTCAAAAATTAATTTTTTTAAAGAAAACCGACTAATTTTTCCTGTTTCCTGTTTTTTAATTTGAAATCAAATCAGTTCGGACAGTTTTTATCGATTTTTTCGGTTTACCGCTCTGTTTGACCGATTTTCAAAATTTTTTTTATTTTTTTTTTAATTTTTCTAATTTTTTAAAAATTTATTAAACAAAAAATCTACCGATCACTTAAATCGAACCAAACTAATTTAAGTGAAAACTGCAAAAATTGACGGATTTTGACTGATTTTGTAAACCTTGCCCATCAGCCCTCAGCTACTGCGAACTCAGTAGTATTATTACACGCCGAGACGAAGCTACCGTCTCTACAGTCTACACGCAGAAGCATTCAAATCTCGACAACCATCACTTCTTCCCCTCCATGCCTGGCTCCTCGCTGAGCTCCAACTGGTCGTGTTTCTCCGCCCGGCCAGTGGCCACGAACCTGCGCTGCCTCATAGGCTGGGCGTGGTAATTGACGCCACCAACGAGCGGCCGAAGCTTGTCCTTCCTTCTTGCCGCCGCGGTTCTCGGTCTCGTCCTCGTGGGACGCGACACGGACAAGCTCGTCGCGGTGGTCGGGAGCAGGAGCGCAGGAGGTCGTCTAAGCGGCGCGAGGAGGAGTCAGAGGAAGGGGCACGGAAGAGAAAAGTTTCGCTTATCTCCTCCGCGAGGTTGAGGCCGCGTACGAGAGAATCGAGCTCCCTTGTGTTCGGGCTTTTCTCCGTCGCCGATTCTTCAGTAACCGAACTTTTAATCGACACGTTTGGATGAGATTATAGCTTATTTCCACCTATAATCGGTTTATAAACGTATCCAAACAGGGCTAAGGGTTATGGCCGAGCAGCACAAGAGAGGTTCGCTGGACGGGATCGCGGCGAGCCAAGCAAACAAGAAGCTCAAGGCGCAGGACAACGGACCCAGCGGCATGGTGAAGCAAGAACCGTCAGAAGTCCATCGGCAAGCAGAGGAGGGAAAAATCACTACAGGAGAGGCAGCGGTGGCAGTGGCGGAGACCATAGACGAACCGCAGATCAGTCTCCTGTTCGGTGTGTCCCTGTTGCATTGCCGTGCCTGCCTCCGCCCCGTCAAGCCTCCAACGTTCAAGGTGACTCCATTTGCTAGCCTTCCATCAGTATGGTCGCAAAAATTTCCCTTTTTTCCTCCTCTGCCTTCTGGGTGAAATGGAGATTCGATTTTATGTGCAAGGGAAATGGAAATCTTGATCCTTTTCTTCTTCTTCTGCGTACGGCGGCAGCGTGAGCAGTGCCGGCTCTCCATTTTCGAAGGTCTAGGGGTAATTCGGATTAGCAGCTTTCGCAGCGGCTGTTTATATATTTTATTATTGTAGCAAAAGTGAGAAGATTGTTTAGATTTTCTGCATATGTCTAAAATGTATACTCGCATAATATGTGTATACAATTAAAAAAAAATGTAGCAACAGATATATTTTATTTTTAATAACTAACTAAAAATAGTCTTTTCGTTTTATTTTATAACTCATTTGAATAAGTGCACCGGAATCAAGAAGAGCGAAAAAAATGAGATATACGTAATATATGTTTGACAGCTTGTCTCTCCGTCAAATCTGGCTTTTAGCCTCTTTAGAACAAAAGACATTTTTTTTCTAAATTTTATATTTTCTTGTGAAATTAAATTGAATTTTATAAAAAAATTATAATTCTAATAAAATTCATGCGTTTCGAAGGAGTTTATTTTTTTCGCTAACTATATTTATATAAAGTAATATGTATAAAATTTTTGAGCCTCCTACTCTAGCCCGTCGCCCTGGCCATGCCGCTGAGCCACCTCTGAGTGTGAGGCCGGGCACGTCGTGTGCTCCACCTGCCGCGACGTCCACGTTCAGGCGTGCGGCCGCGCCGCGACCTACTCCACCTGCCCCGAGGTGGACTACATCGTGCGCTATGGCAAGGTGCCGTGCGAGTTCTCGGAGTTCGGCTGCCCAATCTTCCCCGCCTATTACCACGCGGCGGACCACGAGCGTGCCTGCCAGTGGGCGCCCTGCTACTGCCCGGCGCTCGGTTGTGAGGCCTGCACCTCGCCGGCGCGGCTGCTCGACCACTTCTGCGCGGACCACGGCTGGCCCGTCACCGAGGTGATCTACGGGAAGCTGTGCGAGCTCGCCGTCCCGTCGCTGTCGCAGCTGGGCATGCACGAGCTCGTCGTCGGCAAGGAGGACCGGCACGTGTTCCTCCTGTCCGCGTCCGCGCACGGCGCCGCCGTCGCGGTGTCGCTGGTCTGCCTGCGCGCGAACGGCGACGCGGCGGCGCCCGGGGTGCCCCAGTTCAAGTGCACGATTTGGGTGGAGTCACGGCGCAGCGCCGGGAATATGGCGATGGTCATGTTCACGGTGGCGAGCAAGGACATGGCCGGCGGGTTCGTGGCCGCGGAGCACGGCTCGTTCCTGGCGGTCACACCCGACCTGCTGCAAGACGCGTCCGGCGAGGCCCCCGTCCTCAAGGTCGACGGCCGCGAGGTCCCGTACCCCAACGTCGAGTAGCTCCGGAAGACAGGCGTGAGGAATTGAGGCCAGTAGTAACGCTGCTTTTGTCAATCTCTTGCGTGCACAACTGAGATCATTGGTAGTGGTATAGTATTATGGCTAGTTGCTTGTGTGCCTGCTTAGGTTATTGAACTCTCAAATCTCGATCATGGAATGGTACTGGATTATTCGATGAATTCGCATATTGAAATATCTTTTGGTTAGTCTTCAATAGTTTTGCATTCGGTTTATATATCACCGACTCCATCGGTCCTATATTTCATCCATATGTGGAATCTTAATATCTGCGAAATGATTTACACATCGTCATTTTTTCCTTATTGCATTCGGCGAATCAGATGGAAACCATCTATCCATCAAACTACAGGCATTTCTTCAGATTGAAAAAGGAACAAAAATTTTGTAAGAATCACAAAAAACAATTCAGTTTTATAAATAAAAAATAAAAAAATGTTCCAAAGAGTCTTGAACCGTTCCAGCAAGCAGGGAAAAGGTGGCTTTGCTCTGCAGTCCAGTGGTGTTCTCTCCACATTCTCTCGCGTTCCTGTAGCTACTTATCGTCTTCTACGCTGGTCTGGTTAGTTGGTTCTGTGGTGCTCCCTCCAAGGATGATTAAACAGCACCCTACAATTGGCGAGACGAAGTCACCAGGATTATCGTGGCAAAAGAAGGTCCTGTATTCTCCTGAATTTTGGGAGCATGCGTTCAGTGGTGTGCCGTGTGTTAGGCACCATTCCTAGTCTCCGCCTTTCACTATATCGATCAGTTTCAACAAATCTTTTTGATTTCTAGATTAATAAGTAAACACGATGAAGAAAGAAAGCTTGAAGAAGCTTTGCTCTCTAAAAATCAAGATAATCTCACCACCTCAAAGTAACCACATGATTCTATTGGAAATTGATCTCCACCCATTTTGGCCCAACGGCTTTAATGGGCCCTTGACCTAATCGCGCCCTGATCGGGGGCGCCCAGTCCATTATGGCTGGTGGGCCCCTGTCACCAGCGTCACAATAAATAGAGGTGGGAGGCCGGCCGGAACTCATGACCTAAGTTCGTTCATACCGCCGCACCCCACCGACATCTCTAAACCCGATCTGTGAGGAGGCGCTGTGCCGACGGGAAGCACCACCGCCGTCACCGCCACGACGACCGCCGTCACCGGGAGATCGACGACGTCGCCGTGACTTCTACGCCACTGCCCTCTTCACCGACCGACGCTGCCCTAGCGCAGAGGACAGCACCGACAAAGGGCAGATGGCCGGATCGTCTTCCTCGACTCCGGCGACCGGATCCGAAGGTATCGACCACCTCCGAACCACAGATCTATTATCGACACGGAAACTCTCGGATCTACACTCCTAGACCCAGATAAAAGATAACAACATTGGCATCAGAGCCAGATTTAGGAGTGGATCCCGACGAGTATGAAAAAACTCGCCGGAACTCTACCCGCGAGAAAAGATACAAAAGAAAAGTAGCCGTCCGCTACACTGTGGTGGATGCCCTCGGGCTCCGCGAAAGAACTGCAAAAGAGAAAGAAAAAAAATAAAACAGTAGCCGCAAAAGATTTGAAGAAAAAAAAAGCAGAAAGAGGGGAAAAAAAGAGCACTGCGGGCACTGACCGGCGACAACGACAGCGCTCGCAGCGCGTGGGTAAGGCGCGCGCGGGCGGCAGGTACGCGG